>ML136775.1:0-39925 GCA_003999625.1 Oryzias javanicus
TATCATGTGTTAACCATCAAGGCTTGGAGAATTGATTTTCTGTGTTTATGTAGATTTGGAAGTGTTTTATTTATCCACATATAGGATTCATACACATATAGGTTTGTCCAGACTTTGTTTGATAGAAACCTACCTTCTTGTTAATTCAACAATAAGGAAAAACACATCCAGAGACCAGGATAAAGTTACACCCTGATATTTGCATACCCAGAGTTCATTGGGACATGCAAACTGTCTCTAAGTGTAAAACATTTGAATTCCCCCATTTTGAGGATCGCTTATCCTCAACTCAGTAACGAAACACCTTTTATGCACCACACACATTTAATGCATCCACACACTTAGCATTCTTCACATCAATATTTGATATTTTATTCTCATTTATCTATTTCTAGTTATTAGTTGAAAGCTGTCTCCTATGTTCCACAGATGCTGATTGCTTTTCATGCTTTCCATCCAGTATTTCTGCTTGTTTAACCTCATGTTATTCAATAAATATTTTAAAAGACATCATTGTTCAGATATCTTTACTTCTTCTTCGTGGTAAAGTCAATTCAAAGGGTATGACCAACCTAAGGTTGAGAGACTGATTAATTGATTATCACTTTATTGATTAGAGGTAGCAGCTGATCATTCATGAGTAATATTTTCCTTCAATATGAAGGTGGTGCCTCGAGGATAATATTATTACATTTCCAGTTTAATAAAATTAATAATTTTCAACCAACTTTGGGAAAGCATATTTCATATGCCCCTCCCCATTCACACTACATTGTGGTCACAGACGTTCCAGATGCAGAAACCAGGAATTCTAGTGTGTGTGTTTGCATAGACTTTTCATTGCAAGTAGCTGCTTGAACACAAGTTGACACGGCCGGTGTTGAAGCACAATAAGACTCAACACTCCCCTACCTGCATCTGCTGCTTGTGAGCGTCTTTTTAGCAGTGCTGGCCTCATTTTCAGACCAAAAAGAGCTGGAATAAGTTCCAAGAGCTTTGAGATCCAGCTTTTGTTAAAGCTGAACAAAAAAACTGAGAGGTGAATCACATCCCAGTAAGCTCTGAACTTTAATACACTAAGTCTTAATACTTAGGAGCTTTTCTTAAATCTGGAGTGAAGAGGATGAAGAAGATTAAACATCTATAGATCTTTGTGGAAAAAGAAAGAAATATCCTGAAGGAAGCTGAAATTAGAAATGAAGAAGATGAAAAGAAACATTCAAACATGAGATCTTCTGCCAGGGTAAATGGACTAAAGCTCAGAAGAAGAAAACAGCCTTCAGCATGAAGATAGTCAGCATGCAGCAGAACATCATGTCTGCAGTTTAGTATCACCACAACTTTCTCATCATATTGAACTGAACACAACTGGAACATGGAGTCTGACCTCAGTGTCTGCAGTCTGCAGTCTGGACTTTCCAGAAAACCACACAGATGAAGAACTCCTGAAACCTGCAGGTTTAAGTTCCAGCTCAGGTCCAGTTCTGTCAGATTGGACGGGTTCTTCTTCAGAGCTGAGGACAGAGATTTACAGCTGATCTCTGATAAACTGCAGATACTCAACCTGAAATCAGACAGAAAAGTGGGTTAAGGAGCAGTGATGGCAGCTGGAGTTCCAGGAATTTGTTAATATCAGTTGGATGGAACCAGTTCTGATGAGAGACTGATGGATTACAGTTTCAGTTACATTTTGGACTGAAAGATCATGAAGATCTGTAAATGAAGATGCATCACAACTTGAGGGAGACTTTTAAGCAAGTTCTTTTGGGTTTTTCCCCAAAGATGTGATGATGAATTAAAATGCAATCGATTTGAAATTATTTTTAAAATGAATTCAAAAGAGACAAGGAGTTTAAATGTAATTTATTATTGTGAATTTTAATTGCGAATCACATTTTCTAAATTCATGGCAGAAAAGGATATTGAAATGACAGTTTAAAATAAAAATTTTATTTGGAATAAATTGTTTTGTTTTAAAAGTGTCAATTTAAACTTTTTTTGGTAAATAGCAGAAGATTATCATATTATATCATATTAAAAGATTATCACTCTGCGTGCATTTTAAGGCACACATGGACAGGTGCTCACACACCGGCCCGTGCGTGTGCGTTCATGAATGTGCGCTCAGCAGGAGGTATCCACACCAAAGCAGCGCGGTCATGCACGTAGCTGCAGGGAGGAGAATCTTTTATTGTATTTTGACTGTTCATTAGCGCTCCTCCACTACATACAATAGGGAGAACCTCGGAGCAAAAAGTCAAGTTTTGCTTCATGTTTTTGGTTTTCTTAACTCTGTCCTTTAAATGTCTGTGTGGGTGTCATATTTACCCGACCGGGCACAAACCTAAATTAATAATTTCTCTGTCTTGATCATGTTTGGCCCTTCTGTGCTTAGAAACAGAGGTTACCCTCAAGCAGCTCCCAATTCAGAGTCCTCTGCGACTGTTTATGAAAATGTGTTGAAGATTCAGCGTGCTCTCAATGCGTGCCGGATTTGTACAAAGCTCGCAGGCCGAATTAAAAACTTCCTTAGCAGTGCGCACTCATGCGAGCTCTGTACTAGAGGATGACACAGGAGTGGATTTTCACTCTTGTCCCGTCCCGCTCCCGGACCAAAGTTAAAAAAATAATCCTGTCTGTCCCACTCCCGGTAACCTGACTCCCGCTCCTGTCCCACTCCTGTTCAAAACATTACATTTAATTGTATCTGCTCCCAGCATGCTTCAGAGCAGTAGCTGAGTCCACATTTCTACATTTTCAATTACTGTAGTGTAGTGTTCAGTTAGCCTCCAGGTCACCGGTTCGATTCCCCCGATGACCTTCCTGCATGGAGTTCATTATCTCCCGTCCATGCATGGGTTAACTGGACAGAAGGAACTCTGGTTTCTCTCACAGTCCAAAGATGCAGTGGCACCTCCAGAAATGTTTCATGGGAGTGGCCACTGGGGGCCCTTTAAATCTGGGGTATACCAAAACCATTAACTATATTTTCAAAATTGATTCTACTAAATCTAATAAAACAGCCTGTAGAAAACTACAGAGAACCGTAAGAACAGTAAGTGTCTGCTACTTTGACGTATTGTGTCTATATTTCATGCTACTGATGTGCACAGATGATGAAAAGTACAGTTAAATGTTTGAGTTGCACAAAAATGTTGTTTTATATGCCAATTAGGGAGGAATCTCCATGGATTATGTTTGCAGACAATATTGTAGTTTATAGAACAGGCGGAGGAGGAGCTAGAGAAGTGGAGGAGGAGCAAGAGAGGTGGAGGAGGAGCAAGAGAGGTGGAGGAGGAGCTAGAGAAGTGGAGGAGGAGCTAGAGAGGTGGAGAGGAGCTAGAGAGGCGGAGGAGGAGCTAGAGAGGTGGAGGAGGAGCAAGAGAGGTGGAGATTTGCCCTGGAAAGGAGAGGAATGAAGGTTAGCCGCAGTAAGACAGAGTACATGTGTGTGAATAAGAGGAACCCAAGTGGAAGAGTGAGGTTACAGGGAGAAGAGATAAAGAAGGGGGAGGAGTTTAAGTATTTAGGGTCAACAGTAGAGAGTCATGGAGAGTGTGGAAAAGAAGTGAAGAGGCGAGTGCAAGCAGGTTGGAATGGGTGGAGAAAAGTGTCAGGTGTGATGTGTGATAGAAGAGTTTCAGCTTGAATGAAAGGAAAGATGTAGAAGACTGTGGTGAGAGCAGCCATGTTGTTGGACTAGAAACAGTGAAGAAAAGACAGGAAGCAGAGCTGGAGGTAGCAGAGATGAAGATGCTGAGGTTCTCTTTGGGAGTGACCAGGATGGATAGGATCAGGAATGAATCCATCAGAGGGACAGCACATGTTAGAGGTTTTGGAGATAAAGTCAGACTGAGATGGTTTGGACATGTTCAGAGGAGAGACAGTGAAGATATTGGTAGAAGGATGCTGAGTCTAGAGCTGCAGGAAAGAGGTTTAGAGAATGACCAAAGAGGACGTTTCTGGATGCAGAGAATGAAGACATGAAGGTGGATGGTGTTAGAGTAGAGGATGATGAAGACAGACTTAGATGGAGGAAGCTGATTGGTTGTGAAGACCCTGAAGGGAAACTCAAAAGGAAAATATGATTTACTCACACAATCAAGAGAAAGATTTAAAGTGGTCCCCCAGCGGCCACGCCCAGAAAAAATATCTGGAAGCGCCACTGTCTAAGAGTTGTTTTGTGCACGACCGACCCATCACTACTGACAAGTGCTTCATGACTTGTTTGGATATGCAAGTCAAAATAGAGCACCGGATGGTCCTTATTAGGTGAGAAGAGGCGGTGCTCTAAAGTGTATTTGAGAGAAGTCCCGGTGCTCAGCACCGGAGCGCACCGGTCCACTTAAAGCACCGACAATATGGTAAAACAGTGTTTTGTTCTCCTTTAAAATAATTTTCAAAAATCTCTAAACTGCAGAAGGGGCTTTAAAAATACAGATCTACAGGGTCCAAAAGGTCTGAATGTGGCCCTGCAGATGGTTCCGCTGTTAGTCTAATCCTGAGTTCACTCTACAACCGTTACAGCTCCGGTGCGGCCGCCTACATAAATGACAGACTATTGCGTGAACCTATGTGAGTCCAGAGTCTTGTGAGGTCGGCAGCAGAACCTGTGGCTGCAGCCATCCAGTAGCTAATGTCAGTCATCTGCTGTAGCTAGACCTGTGCTAATCAGTGAAGATGATTCACTGTAGTGATCCCTGACAGGATAAGCTGAAAGGTGAACAACAACAAAGTTCACATTATACTTAATGATGGTACAGATGTTAAGGAGAAGACTTTGAATTGGAACTTCATGTCATAAACGTTGCTGACCCCTGGTTTAGATTCTAAATTTGTGGGTTAAATTAGCTTTGGGTGGGTGGACATAGTTTGGGTGGGTTTGGGGTCAATTTGGTGGTTCCTTATTGATATAATATATGGAGAGAAAAATATTTTTGGGATATTCAAGAATTAAATTTCACTTTTTTTTATACAAAATAATATAAAAGTGAAGATATTTGAGTGTCATTTTCTTTTAACACTTTATTTCTAACTTTAATCATTTTGACAGTTTATATTTTTATGGAGAGCAAAATATTATAAGTTATTTAACATTTAAGGGGATTTATTCTAGAATACTTCTGTCTGTTTTTATTAATATTCATATTAAAACAGTCAAGTTTAAAATATTTTAAAATGGTAAAAGTTTAGTTTTAGAGTGTTTAATAATGTTTATTCTGTTCATCCTGTGACCTAAAGTGTGTTTTAGATTTTGTCCCTCTGTGTGATTGTGTTTGATACTTCTGTTTTCTTCTTCTTTCTTTGGCCGGGTAGCCTCGCCTGCAGCCTCGTACATAAACTACCTGTAGAGTTTCTTCACGATAATCCAGCAAAGATTTAGTCTGTTTAAGCACCAGGACTGAGAACGGGCTCAGTCTATATGAAATAAAAAACTGGTTCTGATCCAAACTCTGTTCTAAATAAGCACCAGAACCTCATTTCTCTTCATGAGGAGCTGCTGCTCTGTGGGTCAGAAATCTTCTGTGTATTCCTGTAACGAGTATCCAAGTACAAATATTTTGGACGTCCAAGATCGCTGATTCACAATCTTTATAAATGTAGTACAGCTGTAAAAATATTCTGCAGGAACGATGTATTTATTGCTCTGAAATGCAGAATAATGTTGGATTTTAAGTTTCATGAACTAAAACAAAACCAAATGTAAACCAGATGTCACTGGAAGTAAACAAATATTTCAAAGTAAGTGTCAGTAAAGCTTCCTGTTTTCAAAGTAAAACTAGTGAGAGCTTTTTTTCTGTTCAAAAATTGAGACTGAATTTTCTCACCGACAAGTTCTGAATAAAATGAGTTGGCTTTACCACGGGAGCTTTACATTCTTTTGATTCTGGAAACTATTCAACAGTTGATTCAATTAATATAATTCCAGCAGATTCTGAAGAGGTGAAAACAGTTTGTGATGATATGCAGCACTACACAATGATGAAGTACGAATGTGTTCAACATGAATCAGCTGTCGGGAAAAAAAGGGTTTGATACCAGAGTTGTACCAAAATGTAATGCTTAGAACATAAAGTGTGTCAGAATGTTGAGGATGGAAAAACTATGGAGAACATTTTCAGGTTTTGTTGTTTAATGATCCAAAACAACAGTGATGTTTATGCTTTTTATGTTGTTTGTTACTGCTGAACTTAACCAGAAGGTTGACAATTAAAAAAGATCTTTAAAATGAAAAACACAATTTCCTTCTATCTAAATCTTTGTTTTGATCAGTTTTGTTCATTCTGATCTCATGTTTTAAATAAAGGTAGAAATGATGGTGATTTACTACATATCATTTTACTTTTCATACATCCAGTAGAAAGACATACACACAGCAACAAACATTATATTAAAGAGTAAAAATTGTGGTTCCATTTGTGAATTGTTGAGCAGGAGCGGCCTGGTGCAGTGGTAGGGCAGCCGTCCCAGGATCGGAAGATGCTGGGTTCGACTCCTTGCCCCGCCCATGTGTTGAAGTGTCCTTGGCAAGACACTGAACCCTAAATTGCCTCTGGTGGGAGGTTGGCGCCAGTGTCCGGCAGCAGAGCCACCACCAGTGTGTGAATGCGTGAATGGGTGAATGGGTCTGTGACTGTGAAGCGCTTTGGGCCCTCGAAGGAGGGTAGAAAGCGCTATACAAGTATACGCCATTTACCATTTACCATTCATGAATCAAATCTGATTTCCACCTAAGTAATGATCCATAGCTCCACTTCTGTAACTGTTTTTCCATTTGAACCTGCAGTTCAGTGATTGAATCATGTTTTCTTTCAAAGAACACAGAGAACATGACCTTTTCCCAGATATGAACACCTGGATGGACTTGGGTTCTCTTGTTTAGTCTGGTGTTTTATTCTACCTACTGCTGTTTCTTCTTCAGTGATGCTATTTGACACATTCTCCTAAATCAGAGAAAACCAGACAGAACTTGTCATAGAGAATCAACATTTGAATGAAAACTGACCTGAGAGTCTCCAGTTTACAGTGTGGATTCTCCAGTCCTGCTGAGAGCAGCTTCACTCCTGAATCCCACAGGTAGTTGTAACTCAGGTCCAGAACTCTGAGTCTGGAGGACTGAGAGCTGAGAATTGAAGACAGAGCTGAACAGCTTCTCTCTGACAGCTTACAGTAACTCAGTCTGAAGAAAACAAAGACAGACAGCAGCTATTGAATCTTTCATTTTTCCACTCAGATTCATTTGTTCACTGAAGGTGATTTTCATGAGAGTTCTTACAGAGCTTTGTTGGAGACTTTGATCACTGGCAGCAGCCTCAGAAGAGCCTCCTCTGAACCAGAGTATTTCTGCAGGTCAAACTCTTCCAGATCTTCTTCTGATGACAGTAAGATGAAGGCCAGAGCAGATCACTGAGCAGGAGACAGTTTATCTGTGGAGAGATGTCCTGACCTCAGGACCTGTTGGATCTTCTCCACTAGAGAACCATCATTCAGTTCATTCAGACAGTGGAACAGGTTGATGCTTTTCTCTGCAGACCGATCCTCATTGATCTTCTCCTTGATGAACTGGACTGTTTCCTGATTGGTCTGTGAGCTACTTCCTGTCTGAGTCAGCAGACCTCGTAGGAGACTCTGATTGGTCTTCAGTGAAAGACCCAGGAGGAAGCGGAGGAACAAGTCCAGGTGTCCGTTTGGACTCTGTAAGGCCGCATTCACAGCACTCTGGTAGAACTGGACTGGACTGCTTTGTTTGAGTTTAAAGATCTTGGAATTTTTCATCTGTTCTTCCATGAGGTTGAGTCCAGATTTGACGAAGGTCAGGTGGACATGAAGAGCAGCCAGAAACTCCTGAACACTCAGATGGATGAAGCAGAAGACCTTGTCCTGGTACAGGCCTCTCTCCTCTCTAAAGATCTGTGTGAACACTCCTGAGTACACTGAGGCTGCTCTGATATCGATGCCACACTCTGTCAGGTCGGATTCATAGAAGATCAGGTTTCCTTTCTGCAGCTGCTCAAAAGCCAGTTTTCCCAGAGACTCCATCATCTTCCTGCTCTCTGGACTCCAGTGAGGATCTGTCTCAGCTCCTCCATCATACTTGACCTTCTTGACTTTGGCCTGAACCACCAGGAAGTGGATGTACATCTCAGTCAGGCTCTTGGGCAGCTCTCCTCCCTCTCTGCTCTTCAGCAGATCCTCCAGAACTGTAGCAGTGATCCAGCAGAAGACTGGGATGTGGCACATGATGTGGAGGCTTCGGGATCTCTTGATGTGGGAGATGATCCTGCTGGCCTGCTCTTCATCTCTGAATCTCTTCCTGAAGTACTCCTCCTTCTGTGGATCATTGAACCCTCTGACCTCTGTCACCATGTCAACACACTCAGCAGGGATCTGATTGGCTGCTGCAGGTCGTGTGGTTATCCAGAGGCGAGCAGAGGGAAGCAGGTTCCCCCTGATGAGGTTTGTCAGCAGATCACCCACTGAGGTGGACTTTCTAGGGTCATTTAGGATCCGAGTCTTGTGGAAGTCCAGAGGAAGTCGACTCTCATCCAGACCATCAAAGATGAAGAGAACCTGGAAGTCTTCAAAGCTGCAGATTCCTGCTTCTTTGGTTTCAGGGAAGAAGTGATGAACAAGTTCCACCAAGCTGAACTTCTCCTCTTTCAGCACATTCAGCTCTCTGAAAGTGAATGGAAATGTGAAGTGGATGTTCTGGTTGGCTTTGCCTTCAGCCCAGTCCAGAGTGAACTTGTGGGTTAAGACTGTTTTCCCGATGCCAGCCACTCCCTTTGTCATCACGGTTCTGATTGGTTCTTATCTTCCAGCTGGGAGTTGAAAGAGCTCTTCTTGTCTGATGCTGGTTTCTTCTCTGTCTGCTTTCCTGGATGCTGCTTCAATCTGTCTGACCTCATGTTCTTCATTCAGCTCTCCAGTTCCTCCCTCTGTGATGTAGAGCTCTGTGTAGATCTCATTCAGAAGGGTTGGGTTTCCTGCTTTAGCCATCCCCTCAAACACACACTGGAACTTCTTCTTCAGACCAGATTGGACTTTATGTCGACAAACTGCAGTCAAACGTTCTAAATGACGAGAACAAACATCAGTAAATCTTCATTTCTCAGCAGCTGAAACCTTCAGAGAAATCCTCTTACTCCTCTGCAGTCGATCAGCCAGCTCCTCCTGCTTCATTCTCCTCAGGAAGTTCTCTGTGATCTTCATCAGTGACTCTCTGCTGCTCCTCTGCTCTTCATCTTCATCCTCCTCCTCATCCTCCCTCTGACTCAGAAGCTTCTGGATCTTCTTCAGCTCCTTCTTGACAAAAGTGACAATGTTGTCCTCCAGCAGCTGCAACAGAATTCTAGATGAATGATCCAATCAGAGTGAAGTGATGGAGCAAACATCAGCTCCATGTTGGACACACTGACAATCCACTGGTCTCCAAAGTGCAGCATGGAGATGACTGTGGACAGAATGATGGAAAAGTAGTTGTTGTTCATGTACAGACCAGAAAGATGGAGTCCAGCTGTGTTTGATGCTGCTGGACAGACGGACCACTGGGAGTCTCTGAGCTCTGCTGGTCCACTCTGTAGAGAATCAGAACCATCAGATCCATTCTGTCTGTGCTGGTTGGTTTCTAACCAAACTGACTGGAGTCAGGTCAGTTCACAAGTCACAGCTAGAATGTTCTACAAACAAGTCAGTCTCTATTCACTCTAATGGAAAATGATTCAACTAAGCAACAACATAAGAAGAATTTACAATGTTTTGTCCTCTGTGGTTACAGTTATCATTCATAAAGTCATTATGGGAGTTTTTACATAAATCTAATCAGTTAATATTGTATATAATCTCGTATATAGAACAGTAAACCAATGGATCATATCAACACTCTCTGTCCATGTCTGTAGAAAGTCACTGAAGTGTCTATACTGTCTTTGAGTCAAAGGCTCCACCTGCTAAACCAAACATTCAACCAGTTCAATGGTTGAAAAGGAAACCAGTTATTTTGAAAATTCACCAAAAAAAAAAAGATTTTCATCACATTTTACAAATTCTTCAAGAATAGTTGTATTTCTTGCAACATTTTATCTCTCAGGTCTTTATTGAAAAAAAAAACCCAGTAAACTGAAGAAATAAAGTTATTATTTTGAAAATGTACTAAAACAGTTGGATTTGTTTATAATCTCAATAGTCACGTATGTTCCTTCACAGAAGACATTTAATTGAATAAAGTTGGTTTTTTTGTGACCAAATGAATGTTTTTAATCTTTTTGACTTAGTTTTTAATCAATTTAAATGTGGATGAATGATTGACTGACAAATTAACACTTTAACTATGTTGTTTATCTAACATGTTCTTATAACAAACTTATATTGTTTTTTCTCATCTTATTGGATTATGAATTATATTAAAACATATCCAATATCTGCTTCATCTTAACCAATCACAGTGTTATTACTTTATTTCTCCAGTTTGGTAGGAAAACGCGTAAATCAACTTGAATATGGAAATCCAACAATGTGCCTTTGGAGGATCTTTGTTTTTTGCACAAATATTAAAAAAACTCATCATGACAATTATAAACATCTCCTGAGTGTGAATGAAAATTGATGAAATTCTGAAGAAAGTTTCTAAAAATCGAGTTTCTTTAGTCTTAAAAACTAGAAGCAGCAAATGAGCAAACCATTAAAAAAATGACTGATGACCAAAATTATCTTTAATGACTGATAATATTTTTATCATAATTTGTATAACTCCAGGTATTCTGATAGAAAATGACAGGATTTACTTTTTCTTCACACTAAAGATTTAGTCTGAATTTTAAGAGTTTATGGAAGGTCAGGTAAAAATAGAAGAAACAGATGCTGCTACAATGAAATGTTCTCTAGAAAATCACCTGATCTGAATGGATGAATAAATTCTACTAATTCTTTTGGAAAGATATCAGAGATATTCTATTACAAAAATCTGAATGTCAATTGTTAACTCAATGAAATGAAGATTAATCCCTTCAATTCCTAAACTCAATAAGGTTCTATTACAATGATATAATTGAAGACTTATTATGTTTATTCTTAATGATTATAACATTTTGGCTCATGTGTTTTTATAACATCTTAATAGACGACTCAGATCAAAGATGTATTTGAAAAACCTCTGAATGTCTGACTGGAGCTGCAGGCTTGAATGAGAAGAAACAGGAGAAATTAGAGAACATGAAACAGGAACGTCTGCTTCCAAAAAAGGAGTCAATGATCAGCAGAAGTCCAGTTTAAATAAAAGACATTGTAATTAAAATGTAATAGGGATAAATCAATATTGTTTAACCTTCTGTGGTTAATTATAAAACTATTAAATGTTTTCATTGAAGTATTAGTATTTAAAGTTGAATAAAATCTAAACTTCTCTGGAAATCAGAAAATGTTGATTTGTTTCTCTTTAAAGTTTCTCCATCATCTCTGATCTAAGAAGATCAACTGAAAAGATCTGATCACACATGATGATCCAAGTGAGTCTGATCAGAGAGATCAAGAACTGAACCAGAACTCAATCATTCATCTGAAAACTATTGATCATCTGAACTATTATCCAGCCTCCTTTAACTCTGACAAACACTTACTGTTTCACTCCTGGATTGATGGACTTGAAGTCAGGATTATAGTTCTTTGACATGTCACTCCTGAAGGACACACAGCTGGATCTAGATCCAGATCCAGATCCAGATCCAGATCTCTGTCGGATTCTGAGGATAAAATATTTGTTTTATTAAAAACTTGTTTTTTTGTTTTATGGAGATTCATCATATTATCTTCCATGTTGAACTATCAGATCATGAACAGACTGATCTTCTTTTGGAAGATATCAGAGAGATATTCTATAAAAAATTGAACGTCAACTGTTAATTAACTTAATGAAATGAGGATTAATCCCTTCAATTCCTGAACTCAATAAGATTATTTTACAATGACATAATTGAAGACATATTATTTTAATTCCTAAAGATTATAACATTTTTGGCTCATGTGTTTTCAGAACATCTTAATAGATAGTGAGGAGAAACAGGAGAAATTAGAGGACATAAACAGGAACGTCTGTTTCTAAGGAAGGAGTCAATGATCAGCAGAAGTCCAGTTTCTATTCTGAAGGTCAAAAGCACCAGAGAATGTTGTTGTTAACCCAGAAACCATCGACCCAGTATGAAAGTTCTGTTCATGATTAGTGTGAAAAATTATTGTCTTTACTATTATCATAGTTGAAATGTCTCCTTTAACTCTGACAAACACTTACTGTTTCACTCCTGGACTGATGGACTGGAAGTCAGGATCTAAACCCTTTGAGTCATCACTCCTTTTGGACACACAGCTGGATCCAGATCCAGATCCAGGTTGTTTCCTGTGAAGACTGAAGGTTGCTGGTGTGAGTTCTGAGCTCTGACATGGAGAAGAGTCCTGGACAGTTGCAGATGTTCATCTCACCTCTGAGCTTTGCTCTGGCTCTCATCTTCCCCACACAGAGTGCTTTTAGAGGGAGGGGCTCCCTCCTGTGTCTCCTCCCACTGATCCATGCTGCTGGATTGACTGGATCCACAGGATCAGCTCACACACACCTTCTTCCAGCCTTCACCTGCAGAGGAAACCCTCATCATCATCATCATCATCAGAAGCTGCTGAACATCACTTCTGCTCTCCCTCCACCAGATGGAGACATGGAGCTGCAGCAGTAAACACTCCATGATGGAGAAACATTTCTCTCACTCACTTTGACAAAGAACTTCCAGTTCACTTGGTATTGGGGGATGACTATTTCCTGGAAACAGCTGGTGCAGCTCTTGTAAATGAGACTGATCATCATCAGAGGATCAAGAGTTTGTTCTCATGCAGCTCAGAAAAATGTCTGACAGTGAAGCTGAGAAGATTTTTCTTTCCAGTTCTGTTAGAATCTCAGGATTCTGTCTGAATGTTTGGTTCAGCTCTGAGATGAACTGAAGGGAAACTTTAATTGATCTAGTCCAGAAGAAAACACTTCATTAAGCACGGCAGCAGCTGCATCATGGTGTGTTGTTTCATTTAGACATTTATGTTTGATCTCATTTGTACATTAAAACCATCAGATTTGATCAATTGTTAAAGTCTTACTTAAGAATAAACACAAATATTATGTCTTTCATGGATTAAATTACTTTTTCTTGTAGATTTTCTTTGATTTTAGAGGTTAAAGTTTTTATTTCTCTAAAACACTTTGATTTATAGCAAGTCAGAACAATTTCTTTATTGTTTGTATTTTTAAGATTAAAATGTTAAGATTCTTTAATTTAGTCGTTATAGTGAATCAAACATGAACACAAATCTCCTAAAATTGAAGAAAAACATTTGATGTTTTTATTGAATTAAAAACAAACACCCCCAATAGAATAGAATAGAATAGAATAGAATAGAATAGAATAGAATAGAATAGAATAGAATACTTGATTCATCTCTACAAAGAGAAATTCCATGTCTGGTAGATCATCCAACAGTCACTCTGAAGACGGTAAAAAAAAAAAAGATAATACATGAGAACAACACAATCTAGATAAAACCGGATTATGGACATAATAAAAACACGAGTGTGATAAATAAGATGACTGAAAATGGGAGTGACAAAAGAATTAATACAATTTAAATTAATAAATACAAAATAAATAAAATGTACAGAATAAATAAAAAGCACAGTCAGCAGTGTCTGTTCTAAAACCTCATGGCGGTTGGGATAAAAGACCTGAATCCATCTGTCCTACTGCTGAACTTTAGCTCTCTGAGCTCTTCTTCTGCTGCTTTTAATCCTCACAGATCGCGAGGAGAAAACAACATAAAACACACAAACTCACTGTGAAAAAGAAGAAGAAGAAAGAAGTAGCCTCCGTCTCTTCTAACATGGACGAATACTTTCAGTTTTTCTTCATTTCTTGATTCAGGAACACCTGAACTAAGCTCCGCCCCCTGTGTTTGTGTCACTTCTTCTCTGTAATCAGACACCTAAAAGTCTCTCTGCTTTACAGGAAATGACATGAAATTGAGGGTTCATTTCTAACCAAGTTGAAGTTGAGACACGTCAGGAATTTGAAGGTGAAAAACAGAAGTTACAAAGATAACAGAACAATGTGAGTAAAAATCACAGGTAAACACTAAAGTTTCTCATCAAACTGCAGCTGAACTCTCACCGTAATCCTGTTCCAGAAAGCAGTTTATGTTGCTGACTGGGCAAGTTTAAGGTAATCTAGTTGATATCCTCCACTTTTGGTTCTAAAATCAGCAGTTCTCTTTGTGGTATGTAAATGACCATAGCAACTAACCTCTCAACATAACCTGCTCTGGAGTAGTTTATGTTGAGAGAGGTTATGATATCCTCTTTTATTAATGATCCTTTGGAACAGAGAAGCTTAGAATATACAAGGATGATTTTTAACTGTGAGAGCCACGAATTGTATGAATGATGAGGAATTCTATTCATAAAGACAATTGTGTTTCTCCAAAGACTTATTATTTTATTTCTGACATTTTTGAGACTTTCCTACCTTCCACTCTTTTTCAAGTTATTCATTTTTGACAAACTTTACATTTAAATAAATTAAATGAGCAGCACGACTACAGAATGTAAAACCCATAGAGACCTGTCCTTTCAAGCAGAAGCCCCTAAACTCTGGAATGTTTCCATTAATCCTCCATATGACTGAATCTTAAGACATTTCTATTCAGACAGGCTTTTAGTCAATTTTCATCTGTTTACTGCTTTTTACATTTATTCTATCATATTTATTTGATCCTATTTTATTACATTTGTGTTTTTAATGATGTCTTGTAAAGCACATTGTGGTTATGTTCTGAATATATCAGTCGATCTTCATTCTAACACTCACAAGCTCTGGGTCACGACCAAAAGAACGAGGTCCTGAATACAAGCAGCTAACACAAACTTCCTCTGTAGAGCGGCTGTGAACTTCCTGAGAGATGGGGAGAGAAGCTCAGCCACGTGGAGAGAGTTTGGAGTAGAGCTGCTTCTTCTCCACATCAAGTGGAGCCAGTTGAGATGTCTAAGGCATCTGGTCTGGATGTCTTCTGGACACCTCCATGGAGAGGTCTTCTGGTCATGTACCACTGGGTGGAGGTGCAGAGAGACCCAGGACATTAGTGCTGGGCGATATGACGACACATATGTGGGCAATAGAAAAGTGACTATTGTGCCATTTCTTTTCTACTCAACTCAACTCAACTCAACTTTATTTATATAGCACTTTCAAAGAGCAGAATGCTAAAACAAAGTGCTGAACACTAAAAACATAAATACAGCAACAAAGATAAATAGATACATAAAAGTCAATAGAATGACAATTAAAAACAAAAGCAGTAAAATAACAGTAAAAAGAGCAGGTGTCTCATGATGCGTTAAAAGCCAGAGCATAAAAATGTGTCTTTAGACGGGTTTTAAAAACGGGCAGGGACGGTGCTTCTCTGATAGCCAAAGGCAAAGAGTTCCAGAGCCTGGGGCCAGCAACCGCAAAGGCCCTGTCCCCTCTGAGCTTTCGCCTGGACCTCGGGGTCTCCAGAAGGAGCTGATCAGCTGATCTGAGGCACCGGGCCAGCGAATAAGGAGAAAGCAGCTCAGAGAGGTATAATGGGGAGAGACCATGTATAGACTTAAAAACGAATAAAAGAATCTTAAAATGAATCCTAAAATGTACAGGCAGCCAGTGGAGTGAAGCTAAAATCGGCGTGATGTGGTCTCTCTTACGACCTCCAACCAAGAGGCGGGCAGCTGCATTTTGGACCCGTTGGAGACGTGAGAGAGACGTTTGGCTAAGACCAAAGTAAAGCGAGTTACAAAAATCCAGCCGAGACATAATGAAGGCGTGGATTACTGTCTCAAAATCTACACGGGATAATAATGGTTTCACCTTGGAGAGTTGCCGAAGATTAAAAAAGTTTGTTTTCACCACTGAGCTGATCTGGTGATCAAGTTTAAAATGACTATCCAATTTAAAACCCAGATTAGAAACAGTTGATTTTAAAAAGTTAGTCAGATAACCCAGATCAACTGGGGATGATCCTCTATGATCATTTGGTCCAATTACAAGTGCTTCAGTTTTGCTTTCATTGAAACTTAGAAAATTTAGAGCCAACCAGTCCTTGATATCTGAAAGGCATGATAAAAGAGGGCCAACAGAAAAACCCTCTGTCTTTTTCAATGGCACATAGATTTGGCTATCGTCGGCATACAGATGAAAGGAGATGCCGTGCCTTCTCAGAATGGACCCTAGTGGGAGAAGATATAGGGAAAACAATAGAGGCCCTAAAACTGAACCCTGTGGGACTCCAAAAGACACCCCAGCTGTTCTAGA
This sequence comes from Oryzias javanicus, assembly GCA_003999625.1. Lineage (NCBI taxonomy): Eukaryota > Metazoa > Chordata > Actinopteri > Beloniformes > Adrianichthyidae > Oryzias > Oryzias javanicus. The sequence continues at coordinate 16,371 of ML136775.1, forward strand.
TTTAAAACCATCAAGGCTAACACACATCGTTCGTCCTGTCAAGTACGATCTGAACCAGTCTAGAGCAGTGCCTTGCTCTTTCTATGGTTTATATAGTTTCTAACCTAATTTTATGAATTATTTCAGCAAATATGTCATTAAAAGATAATTGTACAGGTACTGTCTTGTCAGTGTGTACACAGAAAAATGGATAAAAGTGAAAATAAAGACAAATTAAGAACAGATTCTTTGTAAAGAAACTCTGTCTTGTGGTTTTGAGATTTAAAACTGCTTTACATTTATGCCGGATGGTTCATTATCACACAGGAGAGAGGCTCCAGAGTTCTTTTTACTGATGTTTAATGTGGTAATTTTTTCTTCAAGCTTCACACCGCATTAACACCATGGAAATAACAAAAAAGTAATTCTTAACTATATGGGTTACAGAAATAATTTACATAAAAAAGGATGCACAATACTCACCACTTTGGCCTGTTAATGAACTAACCGATGGACTAAAAAAAAAAAAAAAAATTTCAATTTTTTCCTTCAACTTTCTGCTGGTCACGTGTGTTTACTAGACGTGCTTTTCTGGTGGAAAAAGCCGGAAGTACTTCTAACGACCTTTAGCTCAACTCAGAGTATCTAAAAATCTAAATACGTTTCAAAATTAAATATTAAAGCTCTCACAGCTCCATAAATGTGGTCAAAATAGTTGAAAAATAAATATATAAACATACAAAAAAATTAATTATGAACGTTTCTAGCACATTAGCGCCCCCTGATGATGAAATAGTGAACTGACATTATTATCAACCGTTACAACGTTCTTTAAATCTCACTCACATGGCTTTTACAACATAAATACATTTATAAAAGATTTAAAAGATGAATCAAACTTTTTCCAGCTTTATTGAAAAAATATCTTATAACAACGTAAAGTTTCCAAACCAGAGATTCAGGGAACTTTTTCATGAAGCAGTAATTTGAGATTACAGATGAAAGTAGAGGGCCCTCTAGTGGACGAAGGCTTCAACGGTGAAAACATAAAAAAAAACACATACACAAAAAAACAGGGCCTTTACAATTTTCACCAGTATGAAACTCTCTTTGTGGTGGAATTAGCAGCTTCTCCATTGATGTGAGCTTTATTTACTTTGAACAGATGTTTTATAATGCTGTTTTATTACACTTTGTGTTTAATGTCACTTTCTCTTTACAAACTCCACAGCAGACAATTTCTATTTTACCCTTTTTTATGCTTTAATAAACTATTTTCTTCAACATTACAGTGACCCTCACCTCTCTTCTGGTGTCACACTCTAAACCCTCCAGGTGGAACCCAAACTAAACAAACAATTCCTATTGCTACATCCCTTTTCTTTTAAAAAATCAAATGACTCAGGTTGTAACAGTATCAAACTTGGACATGCCATTTTTTTTCATCAGGTTCTTCAAAATAAAGTTATTTTTTTCAAAATAAAATTACTTTTTTTGTAATAACATTGCATTCTTTTCTAATGGCTTTCTTTATTCAAAATAATATAACATTCTTTTCCCTTCTCACCTTTTCAATTTTTAATTTTATTTTTATCTTTTATTTATTTATTTTTTTCTCCAACGAAAACCTTTATAAACAAATATTAACAGTTTAGCTGCAAACATGGTCTTTCAGGTATCTTGGCTGGTGAACAACACGTCCTGACTTGGTGGTGGTACTTTGTAGGTCCCCTTTGCTTGGTCCTGAGTTCTGCTTTACAGGTTCTGGTGTTGATGGTATCCCTAAGTCAACCTCCACAGCTCTTCTCAGTGGGTGACAGTTCCTGCGTAGGATTCTGCCATTGTCCATCTCCACCTCATAGGATCGGTCTCCAAGTGTTTTGCACACTCTCGCCTTGTCCTATAAGCTGTGTGGTTTGAAAGGTTGAACTCTCTCTGTGTCTCCTGGTTTCAAATTGCTCATGTCTCTTGCTGTGCGGTTGTAATATTTTGATTGTCTCTCCCTGTTCCTCGTCAGTCCTAGGTGGTTCTCTGTTACTTTTGGCTGTAAAAGACTGTTACACATTGGAATGAGTGTTCTTGTTCTCCTGCTTAAAAGTCTCTGTGCTGGACTTGTGTCCAAACCTCGTGTTGGAGTGTTTCTGTGATCTAATAAGGCCAAATATGGATCCTGTCCAGCCAGTTTGGCTTTTCTCATGAGTCTTTTTGCCGTTTTGACAGCAGACTCTGCCTCGCCATTGCTCTGAGGATAACCAGGCGATGATGTTTTATGTTTAAAGTCCCATTTCTGACTAAAGCTGGCAAACTCTGTTGAGCTGAACTGCGACCCATTATCAGAAAAAACAATTCAGGTATTCCCTGACGTGCAAAATGAGCTTTCAGTTTTCTTATCACAGTACTTGACTTTGTATCTGATAGGTGATCAAGCTCCCAAAAGTTAGAATAGTAATCCACTGTTACCAGGTAGCCTCTACTGTCAAAGTTGAATAAGTCTGTCCCAACTTTAGTCCATGGTCTGCTGGTCAGCTCATGTGGTCTTAGTGTCTCTTTCTGTTGTTTAGCATCCACTTTTCGGCATATGTTACATTTTGCAACATATTTTTTGATGTGGTCGCTCATACCGTGCCAATAGATGCAGTCTCTGGCTCTTCTGAGGCATCCCTCTGTGCCTATCTATATGTGTTGAGTGAATCCGCTGGGTTATTTCTGCCTGCAGCGCGTCTGGAATCATCGCTCTTTCTCCTTTGAAGACCAGTCCATCCTGTGTGATCAGCTCATCCTGTAAGGATTGGAAATGGGTTATTTCAGTTGGTACATCCTTTTACAAGCTGGCCATCCCTTTTGTATTGTTTCTATCAGAGTTTGTAGTTTATGGTCAGGTTTTGTTTCTGTGTGTATTTTTTCCATGCTCTCTGTTGAAACGGGTACATAATTCACCATGTTGACACATTCTGTCTCCAACTCTGTCTGACTGTTGTTGCTTTCTTGTGAGTAGGCTCTGCTCAACGTATCAGCTAGCAGCATGTCCCGGCCTGGAACATAGGTTATGTTTATGTCATATTTCTGCAGTCTCAACAGCATCCTTTGCAGTCTCTTAGGCGCTTGCATCAGAGGTTTTTTGAAAATGTTTTCGAGTGGCTTATGATCTGACTGCACTCTAACAAGACGACCATATGTGTATTGGTGGAATTTTTCCATGCCAAACACAATGGCTAAGCATTCCTTTTCAATTTGTGCATAACCTCTTTCTGTGACTGTTAATGCTCGACTCCCAAATGCCACTGGTTTACCTGTTTGAGTCAGAGCAGCCCCCAGCCCTGTCTCACTGGCATCACACTGCAGTGTCAACTCCCCTCTGGGCTGTAATATTTCAAAACTGGGACTTGTGTTATTTTTTCCTACAGTCTTGCACATCTGACCACTCCCACAGGCTGTCTTTGTGAGTAAGTTGTCTAAGTTGTCATTTGATAAATGTTTGTAAAATTTTGACAAATAGTTGATCATTCCTACCAGCCTCCGCACACCTTTTATATCTGTTGGTGCTGGCATCTCTGTGATCGCTGTCACCTTGCGTGAACCAGGGAGTAAGTGTTTGTAAGTGACTTTTTAGGTGTGGCACCTTGTCTTCCTACATCAAGCTTATAAGAAGTATGCTTTGCAAGTTTAGAAAAGTAAGAGGAGAAAAAGATGAACAAAAAATGCAGATACATATGGGAGACAGGGCGCAAAGGAAACACAAGGCTTTGGAGAGAATCAAATCAATCTTTATTTATAGAGCACTTTTCATATGAAAGATTACACAAAGTGCTGTACAACGAAGTAAAACAAATGAAAATAAAAAACAATCACAATAGAATTAACTTAAGATTCTTGTTTGACTATAATTAGGTAATTTTGAACTTTGAGTGTGTCTGACAGAGAACAGGCATGAAGGTTATCATGTGATTTTGTTAAAGATAAATATGTTATTAGATACTGCCTGTACCTTCACATTCAGCTACCTTGATATGTAAACCTTTCAATACATTTTTTTTCTTAAAAGATTTTAAGATGGTTTGATAATAACTTAAGAATCTGCCTAATTTTATTTCTTTTTTTACTGTATGAATGAGTTGATGCATTAGGAATTAAGGACTTCTTTCAAGCTAGGAGCGCTCCAATTCACGCTCATTTACATAATATTTCTAGACGTTTCCATAGAGATAGACGCCTGAAGAATCAAATTCCGGTAGTTTCTGAAAGTTTCATTAATGTTTAGGGGTTGATTTACTCACTTTGTAACTTTCATAGTGCTGGGAAATCAACACACAATAAGAAGAAATCTGCCTTTGGTACACAAAAATATCCAGTAAGTTTTCTATAATTTTCTGAATCAAAATCAGAGTAGGAGGTATCCCAAAATGCACTGCGACACACAACTACGTAATTCTCCGATAGCAGAAGCCAAATTTTTCAATTACAAACTGAACATACGTGAACGGGATGCACGGTGACACGCTTTGCGGTTCCTAAAATGTGATGATGCTGTTGTTAGATCAAATAAAAAAAAAACCTAAACTGAAATTCACCTCTGAGTTGTGGGCGGGGCTGTTGGCACAGAGTGAGCCAGCACTCATTTCCCATCATCCCTTTGTTTACACTCTCTCCTGCTAGCTTACAGCCCGTCACAACCTCAAGCTAGCATTAGCGGTGCAACCAAAATAGTGAGCAATATTGTAGCTATCATTGACTGTATAAGTATAGACTGCTCTACTTATACAGTCAGTGGCAGCTATCCAGCTGTACAGTTTGGAGCCAGATGCTAGCACAGACAAGAAGCTCGCAGCTTGCCTTCGTAGGTTTTGCGTCACATCTACAAGCTGATTTGAAATAATATTTAATTTAAAAAAAAAAGCAAGAAATAAATCCTCAAACACTGCTCTAAATGCTTCATTTGTGTTTTGCTTTAAAAAAAAGTTTTTATCAGAACTTTTAGACAACTGCATGAAGCTAAATACTTCTCTCTCCTGGTTTTACTTTTCTTTAGAATTGACAAACTGATTAAAAAAAAAGATTATTTCATTTTTCCTTCTAAAAAAGTAGAAAAGTGTTTAAGAAGGAACTATTTCGTGTCGCGAAAGGACGTGGTCTACCTACAGTTCTACAGAAAGTCCTTTAGTTTAACTGAAATTTTGACTTAAAAATCTTTAGTTGCTAAAGAGCCACAGAGACAGAGACCCAGAGAGACCCTCAGAGACCCACAGAGGAACGTCAAGAGTTTCAACCACATCTGTTTTCCAAACACTCTGTGCTTTATATCAGATTTCAACCATTTCTCAAATTTGTGTTTTTACAGATTTAGAGAAATATGAAAAGAAGCAGCAAATCTGCTAAAATGGTAGCTTCTGAAGCCAAACCTTCAGAGGTTCCAAAAGTTCAGAATCCTTCTGATGAGGAGAAACCAACAAGAGCTCCCGTCAGAAAGGATTTGTCTGTTCTGAAAGAAGAACAGGACTTTCTACTGCAAAAGCTCTTGGAGAGAAATGAGCTTTAAACCCAACTGAAACAGAGGAGAACTGTCACTGAGGAGAGCTGGATCTTCCACTGGGAGTTGCTGCAAGATATGCAACAAAAACTGGAAGAAGAACGACAACTCACACAGAGACGAGAACAGGAGCTCCAACGATGCAAACAGTTGGTAAAGGCCAAAGCCAAGAAAGTCCAGGAGGATCTGGAGGAACAAGCCAACCTCAAACATCATCTCAGCACAAGACTGAGACTGAAGAGCAAACTGGAGGAAAGTCTTCAGACTCAGTGGGAGGAGCTTTCTGAGCAAGTCTCAACTCTGAAAACATCTGTCCAACCTGTGGAGTCTGCTGACCAAACAGAGGGTTTGTCTGAACCAAAACCAGAACAATCTGAGGACATCCCAGAAGATGAATCTGTGGAGACAAAAGCTTCAGAACCAGAGTTGGGTTCTGAACCACAAGCAGTTCCAGAACCTTCCAAAAGCGCAGGAAGTGTAAAAACAAGAAGGCAAAGAAAAGCCCGGACCTGGAGGAACCAGAACCCCACTGTGAACCAGTCAGCTCACCTCTGGAGGACCAAGAGACTCTAGATCACAGAGATCTGGATCCAGTAAAAACTGAGGACACTGACGCACCAGCAGTGGAGTCATTTCCTGAAGAAAATGTCCCAGAATCCACAGAAAATGGATCAGAACCTGAAGTACAAGATTCACTTCCACAATCTTTGGAAAATGTCATTGAGGAGGCAGCAGTCCAAACCTCAGATCCAGTATTTGTTTCTGAACCACAAGTGGCTGCAGAACCATCCAGGAAGCTCAAGAGAACTCTGGAGATGGACCAATCAGAATCTCCTCCCACTAAACAACAGAAGATCTGTAGACCAGTCCTTGTAAGGACTCGTTTGGCCAAACGAAGAGCTGTCCTCAACGCAAAAGAAGGGAACAGACCAAAGTGCTCTAGGACTGTCATGGACCTTTGTGGATGAAACTGACCCCAAAACAGAACGTTCACTTCCAGAACCAGAACCAGAGGGTTTCTGAACAAGATCTCCAAGTAGAAGAGTCAGAGACCAAAGACTTGTTAGGTTTAAGCTCTAACATTTGTAAAGAAATCAACCTGCACACAAAGAAACACAGAGAATTGATTAAAGTTTAAAACTTGCAAGGAGAGTGGGCCAAAAGCCTGTTCAGTTACAATCTTTCAACCAACTCTGAACAACCTTTTTCTCTCCGTGCATTTTATTGAGTTAGACACGCCCCTAGTTACAAGTTGGTCTCAGTTGCTAAGGGGAAGGGAAGCAAAAGAACGTCAGCTGAGACCGGTCCAAATCAGTTTCTTACACAAGGTCAAAAACAACATTTAAAGTTTGTGTGTGCATGTTTTGACTAGGTGATCATCGTCAGGCCTTGTAACTTCTACTGGCTCCTGCTAATCTCTGGCTCAGCCGCTGCATCTTCCTTATCAGCAGCGCAGGGTTGTCCACTTTCAGCTCAGATCAAGACATTTCAGCACACAATAAAGAGAACTAAAACGCATCTAATAAGTAGGTAAAGGAAATAAGTAAGAATAGGATAACATATATTTACGACCCCAACAAGACTTGGAAGAACAATCCAATCAGGAGAAACCAAAAATCTCCCTGTGGAGAAGATTCAAAAAGGCTCTGACTCCAACAAGATGGAGCAAATACAAGACAGACACTCCTGTGGTCAAACCGGATCAAACATCTCAGATATGGAAGATGAAATAAAAAAAAAAGAATGAATGTGTGAATGAATGTGTGTGTAATGCAACCACGAGGGGGCACAATCCAGTGTTCTCTTGTGCTGTTCCCAAGTCCAGATAAATGCAGAGAGGTTTGTCATATATCTAAGAGTTCCTCTTTATGAGTTGGTTCCATTAAGACTCTGTAACATCATTTCTTCCAGTCTTTTTGAAACACTCTTCCTGCTCCAAGTCTTCCTGAACGTGGGCGGCTTGAACAAGTGGTCATCAGTGTATCTCTGATCCAAGAGTTTTCTCCTTGATTTCATGTTTTGTCATCTCTAAACTCACACCAACAGCTCTCTGTGCTATTTTACCACCAACTCTACTCATGAATGTTTGCCAGCACAGTGAGACGGTCATCTGCTCAGCTGGAGAACAAAGCCTGCTGCTACATGTTAGCATTAGCTTCAAAATAACAGCAGAACTGACTGTTTTTTTTGTATTTGACTGTACAGGAGTTTGTGGGAGGCTTCCACTTCTTCAGATTCGACACAACAGGAAATGCATAGCGGCTGTAATAACAGGCACATTCCCCTTCCCGAGAACACTCAGACGCTATAGGAAACTGATCCATCATTAGACATTAATCATAGTTCTCTCTGACAAGTTAAAACGCCCGCTAAGAGAGGGCTTTTAGCTAGCACGTGTGGGCGTTGAGTTAATCGTCCATCTATCCTTTGTGAGAGCAGAAAAAAAGGTTTGTTTCTCCCTGATTCCTTCATGATGACATCCAGCTCTGTGTTAACATGAGAGTTCTTTAAACAGACGCTGGTTTGACAAATCTTTGCTGCTTCCATTTAAAACAAAGGCTCCTAGCTTATTAGCATGTACGCTGCACACGAAGAACGATTTCAGAAAAATTATATTTTTTGTTTATTTAAACAATTTACAAAGTTAGAAAACAAAAAAATATATTTTTTTTCTGTTTCCACCATTGACTGTATAAAAACTGGACTGAGAGACTCCACCATCTTCTGGTTCCAACATGGTGACTTCTGTATCGCATAATAAAATTAACTATTAAAATGTTTAAACAAAGACAACTGAACAATACATGTTAAATTTAAGATGCAGATAATTTAGAGAAATAAGATGATATCACGCTGATCAAGAATTTTATTGTCAATGTCTGACATTATTTTGAAGAAAATTACAACTTTTGTTTTTAATTTGCAACTTTTGTCTTGTAAAATAACAACTTTAAAAACATAAATTTGCAATTTTATTCATGCCAGACGATGACTTTTTTCATAATTTACAACGTAAATCTTCATTATTCATAGCAACTTTACAATAAAGTAAAAAAGTAGAACATAAAATGATCCCACTATCTTAGGAAGGAGTTAAAATTTAAGATAAAAATCTTTATTTTGGTTCTTTTTTAAGTCAAATTTCTCTAAAAAGGCAGTTCAGTGCAATTCTGAGAGTTAAATTCATTAAAAAAGCAAAAAGAAAGTAAATAATTGTAAAAATGTGTTTCTGAGCTTTTATTGATCAATGATAACGACTGCTTTGTATTGATTAGTTTTGCTTGACAGAGCAGCCAATGAGACAGAAACCATCATCACTGCAGGACTTACAGCAGAGGAAACTATGGAAGTTTACTCACTGATGTTTTCATCATCTCTAGATCATTTTGGATCTTCAGCTTCTGATGTCAAACATGAATTCAATCATTGAACCTTTTGAAATCTGAACAACATGAGCTCAGATTTAACGTCTCATAACAGCAGAAGTTCCAGATTTTCCAGATGTGGAGGCTACACTGAGTTTATTGATCTTTCATTCCAGAATTGATCTGCTTTAAGTTCCTATTAAAGCATTTTGAATCCAACTTTTCTATCTAACTTGTCAGTTCCTCTGGGTCTCCCTCCTTTGATGGTTGAGTTTTCTCATGGCGCCCTCTAGTGGTTCCTGTTGAAAGCTCAACTCCTCCAGCTGTTTTTCTTCTTTCAGGCAGATGTAGTTTATGTGTTTTTATTCTCCTTTGAATGTTTTGACTCTGTCCATAACACAATTGATGTCGATGCCCCGCCCTCCAGATCCATATACCTCACCGTGATTGGTTCGTTCAGCTCTGCACACAGCAAGTGTCATTCATTTCAGTCTTGCAGCCGCACTAACATTAATCTTTCATATGAAGACTGGGGCCGCAAATTATCATCCCGGGGGCCGCAGATGGCCCGCGGGCCGTGAGTTTGAGACCCCTGCAGTAGATGATACGCTCCATCCTAAAAGCCTCTGACTGTCAACGTTGAGAATGAGAAAAAGGCAGCAGGTCATCGTCTGGCTGCCAGAGGAGGATCAGGAATGATAGAAACTCTGGTCTGAGTTGTTCTGACTGCTTTACCAGAATGTTCTGATCTGGTGGGCGGAGCCACGCTGCTGAAAATGACATGAAAGTGAGGCGGCCTCAGGTTAAAGGTCACATGTCTTTGATACATAAATATATGAAGCAACAAGAACAGACATGGATGAAAGTCAGTCAGGATGGATGGAGACAGTTCTGCATCAAGTTTTCTGGAATGTTCTGGAATCTGCAGGAAAACCACAAGATGTCAGCAAAGTTGAACTGGAGGATTTCTCCAGAATGAGGATTTTTCAGATGATTTCTTTGAGGTTTTTCTTTTCAGTCAGTTGAAGTTTGATGCAACATACATAATAATTATTTATTCAGTAATTAAAAAAAATAATGTTGATATTTTGACATAAAACTATTAAATTTGCTGCTAGAACACGTTATCCCCAATGTTTCTTTCTGCTTTCAACAAACTACTTCTGGGTTATTTGAATACAAGGAAGACAACAGGATCTATTTACTTCATTTATTTAACATTTGGGTACATTATTACCTACATAAATGTAAATATGTGCCAGTTTTATATTTACAATAAAAATGTGCTAAATCTATTAAAAACACAAAGAATTTAAAGACTTTCAAATTTTGAAGCATATTTGAAAAATATAGTTTGAATCATGTTGATCCTCTTTCTGTTCCCCAAACTTCTAAGATTGAGATTAAATGTAATATTCTCTGTAATTTTTTGCATTATTGCTTTTTCTTAATTCAAGTGTAAAAATATTAGTGAATCTTCTTTTTCAATTTATTTGTGCTATATAATTTTTTTCAAATGTGTTATCACCAGAGATTACTCCTAAAAGTATCATTTTTGGTGCACGTTGTGTCACAGGGACTACATGTGCATGAGGAAAAAAACAGTTACAAAAGTTGTTTCACTTTAAATTTATTTAAAAGGAGAAAAAAAACAAAAGAACATTTTTATAATTGTAATTTTGTGCATAATTGTATAACATTGTTTATAATTAATTAATTTCGGCAACAAAACCATCTAACAGCCGCTTGGGAGCTGAATGAGATTAAAATGAGTTTCAGATTTAATACATGTGTATAATATTAATGTTTTTTCCCCACATCTTTCCTTCAGAAAGATGTGGCATACACCACATGTGTTGTAATTTTGTCATTTTCACACAGCTGAGTGATTTCTAATGAAGTCAGGTTATCTTTAAAACCATGTTCATAGTTTGAACAAGATCATTGATTTAAAAATAAAGTAAATGAAGGACAAGAGGATCTTGTTATGTTGTTTTCTTTTTGAGAATCTAAATCAGCAAAAAGTAAAGTAATGAGTAGTTAATTACTTTTTCAAATAGGTAATAAGTAATTCCAATTTTATCTAGTACTTAAGGTATATACCCAACACTGCCCAAACATAGATCTATATAATCCAGAAATGTTCTGTCTGATCAATGATTCCCTCAATCCTTGATTGGTCCAGATTTCTTCATCAAATGTAGATGAAAGAAGAAAGTGATGATCTAGAAAAGAATCTGTTTGTTTCTCCAGATCCTGGAGCTGCTGAACATCTGAATCCAACTGATGTTTCAGATCAACACTCCAAGTTAGAATGAGAAGATGAGGTGCAGTTCTCCATCAGTCCACCGGGGGAGCTGCAGCACAATAACTGTCCACTTGATGCTGAGAGAGACAGTGGAGCTGATCTCAGATCAGTTCATGCTGCAGCTCTGACACTCATCTCCACTTCCTCTGATTCCTCCATCACTCTGCTCTCCACCTCCAGGAACAACATCTCTGCAGACCAACTGATGATGATGATGATGATGATGATCCTCTCTGATCCAGAAGGAGGAACGTCACTCACCAGCCCCTTCCTTCCCACCTGTAAAGAAGTTAAAGAAACAGAGATGAAGTTTAGTCTCCATCTGATCCTGGTGTGTCAGTCAGTGATGCAGCACAGCAGCAGAAAGAGCAGCAGGAGCTTCAGTCCTGTTCAGAGCAGCAGCTTCCTGTTGGAGCTTCTGCTGCTCTGATTGGCTGACTGTTGTCCTGAAGCCTGTCATCATTCTCCTCAGAGCTTCACTGAGAAGCTGCAGCTTCACAGGAAACTCTGCATCTTTGCTCTCAGACTAACTTTAGGAGCAAACATCTGGAAGCAGCTGGACTGACTCCAACCCTCTACTGACCTCAGAATCTGAAGTTTGGAGTTTGGACTCTCCACCAGATCCTGAAACTGATGAACATCTGAAGACTGAAGGTCGTTGTTTCTCAGGTCCAGTTCTGTCAGGTGGGACCGGTTGGATTTTAGAGCTGAGACTGCAGTCACAACCTGATCCAGAGAAAAAAGTTTCATTAAAGACAAAGTTCATGTTTCATCCTTCAGTTCTTCTAAAGAGTTTCAGAGCTGAAGAAGATCAGAGAGTTTGAAAAAAGTTATAAAAATGTGAAGAGAACAGCAGCAGATCAAAAGAGTCCAGCAGAACCAGAGAAAGAACATTCATTAACAAATGCCAGTGCTTCAGTACAAGAAGTCCATGATGTCCAGAATGTGATGTGAAAGTCAAACATATTCTTCTGCACTTGCTTTAAAGGAGTCTGTTGGACCAAAGCAAAGACACAAAGAAGAGCTGCAGTTTATCCTGATTTTATTTCTTTAAAATTACAATACAAGCATCACGTCACAATTAGAATGAGTCTGAAGCGCTCTCATCAGATTCCTGGTGAGCGGCTACCATCAGAGCTTCTAGTTTAATTTATGCTAACTTTCCACAACGGGGATGGGACGTAGAGCTGCTGAAGATCTTTTCTGCTCAGTTAAAGTTCACAAAATCACTGAAAACAGATAAAAAATAAATCCATTTCTATGTGTCTTACATTAAAGTAAAACTAATAACTAATGCATTCATTGATGACGTTGCTTCCATTTGTTATTGCTCATAATGTGTCTGATCTACGAGAACAAAAGTTGTAAAAGTTTGGGAACCCTGCAGAATTTATAGCATTCACTGTCTCCTTTAGAAAAGCTAAGAATAATATCTTCTGTTCAGAAAGTAATTAAGAAATAACAGTCAACAGGAACAGTGAAAGTTAAAGCATCTGGATGATCCAGAAAAATCTTGTTCATCCAGACAGAGCAGCTCCCAGGATTGTGAGAAAGAGTCCAAACCCTCATTTAACTGCACCATCCCTCCAGAAAGACCTGCAGACTCTGGAGTTGTTCTACACTGTTGTACTGTCAAGAGATACTTGTACAAATATGGTCTTCATGGAAGAGTCATCAGAAGAAAACATCTTCTACGTCTCACCACAAAATCCAATGTTTGAAGTTCACAAATGAACATAGAAACAAGTCTGAGGCATTTTAGAAACAAGTTCTGTTAAGGAGGTTAAAAACTGAACTTTTGCCCACAATGAGCAAAGGTACGTTTGGAGAAGAAAGGGTCCAGAGTTTAATGAAAATAACCTTTGTCCAACTGTTAAGCATGGGGGTGGATCAATCATGCTTTGGGCTTGGATTGCAGCCAGCAGCACAGGAAACATTTCACGAGTAGAAGGAAGAATGGATTCTAGTAAATGTCAGTAAATGTTGAGGGTTAGGGTTAGGGTTAGGGTTAGGGGTTAGGTGAATGAAAAAGTAGCCACACGAAGTGGCGGTGCACGGTCCATGCCCATCCCTGATCCCTGCAGCAGCTGACCTTTCTCCAGCCATCCTGATTCCAAGTGACAACCTAGTCAGTGTCAAAAAAAAATTGGGGCTCTCACGTCCCTGAACAACATGTATAGCCAAATAAGGCTTATCTGCGGGCCCAACTGGGGCCTCTACGCAGGCAAGCAGGTTTTTTAATTATAGGCACCCCTTGGCTTCCCTTACGTCCTCTGCATATGTGTGCAGCTTCTGCGGATTCGTGCAGGTAAGTATACTTTATTTAGTTTCTTAAATCTTTCTTAATTATGAGCACCCTCCAGTTTCGTTTCCCTTTACACTCCATTTGGTTTTTCCTCTCTATTTAGGTTCCAGGTTGCACAGGTAAGTATTTTTATTTAGGTTTCTTTGCCCCTCGTTGCAACGTTTCGACACAGTTTGGTCTTCATCAGGCTTGAGCTATATCCAAAAATTTGTTTGTATGTCCATAAAACATTATCCCCCAATGATTTTAGATGTTACACCAAGCACATATCCCCCCATGGTTAAGGTTAGGATAATGTACTTGGTTAGACACTAAAGGGTGGCTCCAGGAAATTCCCCTCAGCGGGTCTGGCTAAAGTCAGGCTCGCCACCACAGAGAATTCCACGCCGCGGGACTGGGCAGGCGCTGGCGAGTTAGGTGAATGAAAAAGTAGCACACAAGAAGTGGCGGTGCACGGTCCATGCCCATCCCTGATCCCTGCAGCAGCTGACCTTTCTCCAGCCATCCCTGATTCCAAGTGACAACCTCAGTGTCAAAAAAAATTGGGCTCACGTCCCTGAACAACATGTATAGCCAAATAAGGCTTATCTGCGGGCCCAACTGGGGCCTCTACGCAGGCAAGCAGGTTTTTTAATTATAGGCACCCCCTTGGCTTTCCCTTACGTCCTCTGCATATGTGTGCAGCTTCTGCGGATTCGTGCAGGTAAGTATACTTTATTTAGTTTCTTAAATCTTTCTTAATTATGAGCACCCTCCAGTTTCGTTTCCCTTACACTCCATTTGGTTTTTCCTCTCTATTTAGGTTCCCAGGTTGCACAGGTAAGTATTTTTATTTAGGTTTCTTTGCCCCTCGTTGCAACGTTTCGACACAGTTTGGTCTTCATCAGGCTTGAGCTATATCCAAAAAATTTGTTTGTATGTCCATAAACATTATCCCCCAATGATTTTAGATGTTACACCAAGCACATATCCCCCCATGGTTAAGGTTAGGATAATGTACTTGGTTAGACACTAAAGGGTGGCTCCAGGAAATTCCCCTCAGCGGGTCTGGCTAAAGTCAGGCTCGCCACCACAGAGAATTCCACGCCGCGGGACTGGGCAGGCGCTGGCGAGGTTAGGTGAATGAAAAAGTAGCCACACGAAGTGGCGGTGCACGGTCCATGCCCATCCCTGATCCCTGCAGCAGCTGACCTTTCTCCAGCCATCCCTGATTCCAAGTGACAACCTCAGTGTCAAAAAAAAATTGGGCTCTCACGTCCCTGAACAACATGTATAGCCAAATAAGGCTTATCTGCGGGCCCAACTGGGCCTCTACGCAGGCAAGCAGGTTTTTAATTATAGGCACCCCCTTGGCTTTCCCTTACGTCCTCTGCATATGTGTGCAGCTTCTGCGGATTCGTGCAGGTAAGTATACTTTATTTAGTTTCTTAAATCTTTCTTAATTATGAGCACCCTCCAGTTTCGTTTCCCTTACACTCCATTTGGTTTTTCCTCTCTATTTAGGTTCCCAGGTTGCACAGGTAAGTATTTTTATTTAGGTTTCTTTGCCCCTCGTTGCAACGTTTCGACACAGTTTGGTCTTCATCAGGCTTGAGCTATATCCAAAAATTTGTTTGTATGTCCATAAACATTATCCCCCAATGATTTTAGATGTTACACCAAGCACATATCCCCCCATGGTTAAGGTTAGGATAATGTACTTGGTTAGACACTAAAGGGTGGCTCCAGGAAATTCCCCTCAGCGGGTCTGGCTAAAGTCAGGCTCGCCACCACAGAGAATTCCACGCCGCGGGACTGGGCAGGCGCTGGCGAGGTTAGGTGAATGAAAAAGTAGCCACACGAAGTGGCGGTGCACGGTCCATGCCCATCCCTGATCCCTGCAGCAGCTGACCTTTCTCCAGCCATCCCTGATTCCAAGTGACAACCTCAGTGTCAAAAAAAATTGGGCTCTCACGTCCCTGAACAACATGTATAGCCAAATAAGGCTTATCTGCGGGCCCAACTGGGGCCTCTACGCAGGCAAGCAGGTTTTTTAATTATAGGCACCCCCTGGCTTTCCCTTACGTCCTCTGCATATGTGTGCAGCTTCTGCGGATTCGTGCAGGTAAGTATACTTTATTTAGTTTCTTAAATCTTTCTTAATTATGAGCACCCTCCAGTTTCGTTTCCCTTACACTCCATTTGGTTTTTTCCTCTCTATTTAGGTTCCCAGGTTGCACAGGTAAGTATTTTTATTTAGGTTTCTTTGCCCCTCGTTGCAACGTTTCGACACAGTTTGGTCTTCATCAGGCTTGAGCTATATCCAAAAATTTGTTTGTATGTCCATAAACATTATCCCCCAATGATTTTAGATGTTACACCAAGCACATAACCCCCCCATGGTTAAGGTTAGGATAATGTACTTGGTTAGACACTAAAGGGTGGCTCCAGGAAATTCCCCTCAGCGGGTCTGGCTAAAGTCAGGCTCGCCACCACAGAGAATTCCACGCCGCGGGACTGGGCAGGCGCTGGCGAGGTTAGGTGAATGAAAAAGTAGCCACACGACGAAGTGGCGGTGCACGGTCCATGCCCATCCCTGATCCCTGCAGCAGCTGACCTTTCTCCAGCCATCCCTGATTCCAAGTGACAACCTCAGTGTCAAAAAAAATTGGGCTCTCACGTCCCTGAACAACATGTATAGCCAAATAAGGCTTATCTGCGGGCCCAACTGGGGCCTCTACGCAGGCAAGCAGGTTTTTTAATTATAGGCACCCCCTTGGCTTTCCCTTACGTCCTCTGCATATGTGTGCAGCTTCTGCGGATTCGTGCAGGTAAGTATACTTTATTTAGTTTCTTAAATCTTTCTTAATTATGAGCACCCTCCAGTTTCGTTTCCCTTACACTCCATTTGGTTTTTCCTCTCTATTTAGGTTCCCAGGTTGCACAGGTAAGTATTTTTATTTAGGTTTCTTTGCCCCTCGTTGCAACGTTTCGACACAGTTTGGTCTTCATCAGGCTTGAGCTATATCCAAAAATTTGTTTGTATGTCCATAAACATTATCCCCCAATGATTTTAGATGTTACACCAAGCACATATCCCCCATGGTTAAGGTTAGGATAATGTACTTGGTTAGACACTAAAGGGTGGCTCCAGGAAATTCCCCTCAGCGGGTCTGGCTAAAGTCAGGCTCGCCACCACAGAGAATTCCACGCCGCGGGACTGGGCAGGCGCTGGCGAGGTTAGGTGAATGAAAAAGTAGCCACACGAAGTGGCGGTGCACGGTCCATGCCCATCCCTGATCCCTGCAGCAGCTGACCTTTCTCCAGCCATCCCTGATTCCAAGTGACAACCTCAGTGTCAAAAAAAATTGGGCTCTCACGTCCCTGAACAACATGTATAGCCAATAAGGCTTATCTGCGGGCCCAACTGGGGCCTCTACGCAGGCAAGCAGGTTTTTTAATTATAGGCACCCCCTTGGCTTTCCCTTACGTCCTCTGCATATGTGTGCAGCTTCTGCGGATTCGTGCAGGTAATATACTTTATTTAGTTTCTTAAATCTTTCTTAATTATGAGCACCCTCCAGTTTCGTTTCCCTTACACTCCATTTGGTTTTTCCTCTCTATTTAGGTTCCCAGGTTGCACAGGTAAGTATTTTTATTTAGGTTTCTTTGCCCCTCGTTGCAACGTTTCGACACAGTTTGGTCTTCATCAGGCTTGAGCTATATCCAAAATTGTTTGTATGTCCATAAACATTATCCCCAATGATTTTAGATGTTACACCAAGCACATATCCCCCCATGGTTAAGGTTAGGATAATGTACTTTGGTTAGACACTAAAGGTGGCTCCAGGAAATTCCCCTCAGCGGGTCTGGCTAAAGTCAGGCTCGCCACCACAGAGAATTCCACGCCGCGGGACTGGGCAGGCGCTGGCGAGGTTAGGTGAATGAAAAAGTAGCCACACGAAGTGGCGGTGCACGGTCCATGCCCATCCCTGATCCCTGCAGCAGCTGACCTTTCTCCAGCCATCCCTGATTCCAAGTGACAACCTCAGTGTCAAAAAAAATTGGGCTCTCACGTCCCTGAACAACATGTATAGCCAAATAAGGCTTATCTGCGGGCCCAACTGGGGCCTCTACGCAGGCAAGCAGGTTTTTTAATTATAGGCACCCCCTTGGCTTTCCCTTACGTCCTCTGCATATGTGTGCAGCTTCTGCGGATTCGTGCAGGTAAGTATACTTTATTTAGTTTCTTAAATCTTTCTTAATTATGAGCACCCTCCAGTTTCGTTTCCCTTACACTCCATTTGGTTTTTCCTCTCTATTTAGGTTCCCAGGTTGCACAGGTAAGTATTTTTTATTTAGGTTTCTTTGCCCCTCGTTGCAACGTTTCGACACAGTTTGGTCTTCATCAGGCTTGAGCTATATCCAAAAATTTGTTTGTATGTCCATAAACATTATCCCCCAATGATTTTAGATGTTACACCAAGCACATATCCCCCATGGTTAAGGTTAGGATAATGTACTTGGTTAGACACTAAAGGGTGGCTCCAGGAAATTCCCTCAGCGGGTGGCTAAAGTCAGGCTCGCCACCACAGAGAATTCCACGCCCGGGACTGGGCAGGCGGCTGGCGAGGTTAGGTGAATGAAAAAGTAGCCACACGAAAGTGGCGGTGCACGGTCCATGCCCATCCCTGATCCCTGCAGCAGCTGACCTTTCTCCAGCCATCCCTGATTCCAAGTGACAACCTCAGTGTCAAAAAAAAATTGGGCTCTCACGTCCCTGAACACATGTATAGCCAAATAAGGCTTATCTGCGGCCCAACTGGGCCTCTACGCAGGCAAGCAGGTTTTTTTAATTATAGGCACCCCCTTGGCTTTCCCTTACGTCCTCTGCATATGTGTGCAGCTCTGCGGATTCGTGCAGGTAAGTATACTTATTTAGTTTCTTAAATCTTTCTTAATTATGAGCACCCTCCAGTTCGTTTCCCTTACACTCCATTTGGTTTTTCCTCTCTATTTAGGTTCCCAGGTTGCACAGGTAAGTATTTTTATTTAGGTTTCTTGCCCCTCGTTGCAACGTTTCGACACAGTTTGGTCTTCATCAGGCTTGAGCTATATCCAAAAATTTGTTTTATGTCCATAAACATTATCCCCAATGATTTTAGATGTTACACCAAGCACATATCCCCCCATGGTTAAGGTTAGGATAATGTACTTGGTTAGACACTAAAGGGGGCTCCAGGAAATTCCCCTCAGCGGTCTGGCTAAAGTCAGGCTCGCCACCACAGAGAATTCCACGCCGCGGGACTGGGCAGGCGCTGGCGAGGTTAGGTGAATGAAAAAGTAGCCACACGAGTGTGCGGTGCACGGTCCATGCCCATCCCTGATCCCTGCAGCAGCTGACCTTTCTCCAGCCATCCCTGATTCCAAGTGACAACCTCAGTGTCAAAAAAAATTGGGCTCTCACGTCCCTGAACAACATGTATAGCCAAATAAGGCTTATCTGCGGGCCCAACTGGGGCCTCTACGCAGGCAAGCAGGTTTTTTAATTATAGGCACCCCCTTGGCTTTCCCTTACGTCTCTGCATATGTGTGCAGTTCATGCTCTGCGGATTCGTGCAGGTAAGTATACTTTATTTAGTTTCTTAAATCTTTCTTAATTATGAGCACCCTCCAGTTTCGTTTCCCTTACACTCCATTTGGTTTTTCCTCTCTATTTAGGTTCCCAGGTTGCACAGGTAAGTATTTTTTATTTATTTTCTTCTGTTTGCTTCTCACGTTTTGTCTTCACGTTTCTATATCCAAGTTTATGTCTCATAAACATTATCCCCCCAATTATTTTGGATTATGCACCAAACATATCCAAATGGTTTTAGATTGTACATCATAAAGTTCTTCCATATATCCCCCATTTAAATAGTTGGCACCAAGGCAATATCCCCCCAGTTAAGGTTAGGGTAATGGGTACTTTAAAGGGTGTGTCTCTAGGCTGCAGAGCGCCGCGGGACTGGCAGGCGCTGGCGAGGTTAGGTGAATGAAAAAGTAGCCACACGAAGTGGCGGTGCACGGTCCATGCCCATCCCTGATCCCTGCAGCAGCTGACCTTTCTCCAGCCATCCCTGATTCCAAGTGACAACCTCAGTGTCAAAAAAAATTGGGCTCTCACGTCCCTGAACAACATGTATAGCCAAATAAGGCTTATCTGCGGGCCCAACTGGGGCCTCTACGCAGGCAAGCAGGTTTTATATTATAGGCACCCCCTTGGCTTTCCCTTACGTCCTCTGCATATGTGTGCAGCTTCTGCGGATTCGTGCAGGTAAGTATACTTTATTTAGTTTCTTAAATCTTTCTTAATTATGAGCACCCTCCAGTTTCGTTTCCCTTACACTCCATTTGGTTTTCCTCTCTATTTAGGTTCCCAGGTTGCACAGGTAAGTATTTTATTTAGGTTTCTTTGCCCTCGTTGCAACGTTTCGACACAGTTTGGTCTTCATCAGGCTTGAGCTATATCCAAAAATTTGTTTGTATGTCCATAAACATTATCCCCCAATGATTTTAGATGTACACCAAGCACATATCCCCCCCATGGTTAAGGTTAGGATAATGTACTTGGTTAGACACTAAAGGGTGGCTCCAGGAAATTCCCCTCAGCGGGTCTGGCTAAAGTCAGGCTCGCCACCACAGAGAATTCCACGCCGCGGGACTGGGCAGGCGCTGGCGAGGTTAGGTGAATGAAAAAGTAGCCACACGAAGTGGCGGTGCACGGTCCATGCCCATCCCTGATCCCTGCAGCAGCTGACCTTTCTCCAGCCATCCCTGATTCCAAGTGACAACCTCAGTGTCAAAAAAATTGGGCTCTCACGTCCCTGAACAACATGTATAGCCAAATAAGGCTTATCTGCGGGCCCAACTGGGGCCTCTACGCAGGCAAGCAGGTTTTTTAATTATAGGCACCCCCTTGGCTTTCCCTTACGTCCTCTGCATATGTGTGCAGCTTCTGCGGATTCGTGCAGGTAAGTATACTTTATTTAGTTTCTTAAATCTTTCTTAATTATGAGCACCCTCCAGTTTCGTTTCCCTTACACTCCATTTGGTTTTTCCTCTCTATTTAGGTTCCCAGGTTGCACAGGTAAGTATTTTTATTTAGGTTTCTTTGCCCTCGTTGCAACGTTTCGACACAGTTGGTCTTCATCAGGCTTGAGCTATATCCAAAAATTTGTTTGTATGTCCATAAACTATCCCCCAATGATTTTAGATGTTACACCAAGCACATATCCCCCATGGTTAAGGTTAGGATAATGTACTTGGTTAGACACTAAAGGTGGCTCCAGGAAATTCCCCTCAGCGGGTCTGGCTAAAGTCAGGCTCGCCACCACAGAGAATTCCACGCCGCGGGACTGGGCAGGCGCCTGGCGAGGTTAGGTGAATGAAAAAAGTAGCCACACGAAGTGGTGCGGTGCACGGTCCATGCCCATCCCTGATCCCTGCAGCAGCTGACCTTTCTCCAGCCATCCCTGATTCCAAGTGACAACCTCAGTGTCAAAAAAAATTGGGCTCTCACGTCCCTGAACAACATGTATAGCCAAATAAGGCTTATGCGGGCCCAACTGGGGCCTCTACGCAGGCAAGCAGGTTTTTTAATTATAGGCACCCCCTTGGCTTCCCTTACGTCCTCTGCATAATGTGTGCAGCTTCTGCGGATTCGTGCAGGTAAGTATACTTTAATTTAGTTTCTTAAATCTTTTTTAATATGAGCACCCTCCAGTTTCGTTTCCCTTACACTCCATTTGGTTTTTCCTCTCTATTTAGGTTCCCAGGTTGCACAGGTAAGTTTTTATTTAGGTTTCTTTGCCCCTCGTTGCAACGTTTCGACACAGTTTGGTCTTCATCAGGCTTGAGCTATATCCAAAAATTTGTTTGTATGTCCATAAACATTATCCCCCAATGATTTTAGATGTTACACCAAGCACATATCCCCCATGGTTAAGGTTAGGATAATGTACTTGGTTAGACACTAAAGGGTGGCTCCAGGAATTCCCTCAGCGGGTCTGGCTAAAAGTCAGGCTCGCCACCACAGAGAATTCCACGCCGCGGGACTGGGCAGGCGCTGGCGAGGTTAGGTTGATGAAAAAGTAGCCACACGAGAAGTGGCGGTGCACGGTCCATGCCCATCCCTGATCCCTGCAGCAGCTGACCTTTCTCCAGCCATCCCTGATTCCAAGTGACAACCTCAGTGTCAAAAAAAATTGGGCTCTCACGTCCCTGAACAAACATGTATAGCCAAATAAGGCTTATCTGCGGCCCAACTGGCCTCTACGCAGGCAAGCAGGTTTTTTAATTATAGGCACCCCCTTGGCTTTCCCTTACGTCCTCTGCATATGTGTGCAGCTTCTGCGGATTCGTGCAGGTAAGATAACTTTATTTAGTTTCTTAAATCTTCTTAATTATGAGCACCCTCCAGTTTCGTTTCCCTTACACTCCATTTGGTTTTTCCTCTCTATTTAGGTTCCCAGGTTGCACAGGTAAGTATTTTTATTTAGGTTTCTTTGCCCCTCGTTGCAACGTTTCGACACAGTTTTGGTCTTCATCAGGCTTGAGCTATACCAAAAATTTTGTTGTATGTCCATAAACATATCCCCCAATGATAGATGTTACACCAAGCACATATCCCCCATGGTTAAGGTTAGGATAATGTACTTGGTTAGACACTAAAGGTGGCTCCAGGAAATTCCCCTCAGCGGGTCTGGCTAAAGTCAGGCTCGCCACCACAGAGAATTCCACGCCGCGGGACTGGGCAGGCGCTGCGTGAGAGGTTAGGTGAATGAAAAAGTAGCACACACGAAGTGGCGGTGCACGTCCATGCCCATCCCTGATCCCTGCAGCAGCTGACCTTTCTCCAGCCATCCCTGATTCCAAGTGACAACCTCAGTGTCAAAAAAAAATTGGGCTCTCACGTCCCTGAAACAACATGTATAGCCAAATAAGGCTTATCTGCGGGCCCAACTGGGGCCTCTACGCAGGCAAGCAGGTTTTTTTAATTATAGGCACCCCCTGGCTTTCCCTTACGTCCTCTGCATATGTGTGCAGCTTCTGCGGATCGTGCAGGTAAGTATACTTTATTTAGTTTCTTAAATCTTTCTTAATTATGAGCACCCTCCAGTTTCGTTTCCCTTACACTCCATTTGGTTTTTCCTCTCTATTTAGGGTCCCAGGTTGCACAGGTAAGTATTTATTTTAGGTTTCTTTGCCCCTCGTTGCAACGTTTCGACACAGTTGGTCTCCAGGCTTGAGCTATATCCAAAAATTTGTTGTATGTCCATAAAAACATTATCCCCAATGATTTTAGATGTTACACCAAGCACATATCCCCCATGGTTAAGGTTAGGTTATAATGTACTTGGTTAGACACTAAAGGTGGCTCCAAGAAATTCCCCTCAGCGGGTCTGGCTAAAGTCAGGCCTCGCCACCACAGAGAGAATTCCACGCCGCGGGACTGGGCAGGCGCTGGCGAGGTTAGGTGAATGAAAAAAGTAGCCACATCACGAAGTGGCGGTGCACGGTCCATGCCCACCCTGATCCCTGCAGCAGCTGACCTTTCTCCAGCCATCCCTGATTCCAAGTGACAACCTCAGTGTCAAAAAAAATTGGGCTCTCACGTCCCTGAACAACATGTATAGCCAAATAAGGCTTTTATCTGCGGCCCAATGGGGCCTCTACGCAGGCAAGCAGGTTTTTAATTATAGGCACCCCCTTGGCTTTCCCTTACGTCCTCTGCATATGTGTGCAGCTTCTGCGGATTCGTGCAGGAAGTTATACTTTTATTTAGTTTCTTAAATCTTTCTTAATTATGAGCACCCTCCAGTTTCGTGTTTCCCTTACACTCCATCTTGGTTTTCCTCTCTATTTAGGTTCCCAGGTGCACAGGTAAGTATTTTTATTTAGGTTTCTTTGCCCCTCGTTGCAACGTTTCGACACAGTTTGGGTCTTCATCAGGCTTGAGCTATATTCCAAAAATTTGTTTGTATGTCCATAAACATTATCCCCCAATGATTTTAGATGTTACTACAAAGCACATATCCCCCATGGTTAAGGTTA
>ML136776.1:0-39690 GCA_003999625.1 Oryzias javanicus
GTCAACATCATTAGGATCAGCAAAAGTAATTTTTTGGATTTCCTAACAAATGGAGGTATTGCTAACCACACCCACATTCCTTATATGGTCATCTTTTATGTTATTAGCCTTTTACAACTTAAGCCTGGGATCAACATACTAAAGTCTCATAGCAAATGCATTGAAATATGAGCTTGCATTAAAACACTTTTTCTTAAAATGGCGGCTTTTCTGTTGGTTTTATCTCCATAGCAACCATTATGTTTGGTTCGTCTTGAGGTCACCGAACAGTTTGACGTCAACATCATAAGGATCGGCAAAAGTAATTTTTGGATTTCCTTAGCAACGGAAGTTATTTGCTAACCACGCCCACATTCCTTAAATGGTCATCTTCTATGTAATTATGCCTTTTACAGCTTAAGCCGGTTCAACATATTAAAGTCTTATAGCAATGCATTGAAATATGAGCGTGTATTAAACATTTTTTCCTAAAATGGTGGCTTTTCTGTTGGTTCATCTCCATAGCAACCATTTTATGTTTGGTTCGTCTGAGATCACCGAACCGTTTGACGTCAACATCATAAGGATCGCAAAAGTAATTTGGATTTCCTTAGCAAACGGAAGTTATTTGCTAACCACGCCCACATTCCTTAAATGGTCAACTTCTATGTTATATGCCTTTTATAGCTTAAGCCTGGGTTCAACATATTAAAGTCTTATAGCAATGCATTGAAATATGAGCGTTTATGAAACATTTTTCCTAAAATGGCGGCTTTTCTGTATGTTTTATCTCCATAGCAACCATTTATTTTGTTCGTCTGAGAGTCACCGAACCGTTGACTCAACATCATAGGATCGGCAAAAGTAATTTTTGGATTTCCTTAGCAACGGAGGTTATTTGCTAACCACACCCACATTCCTTATATGGTCATCTTTTATGTTATTATGCCTTTTACAGCTTAAGTCTGGGACAACATATAAAAGTCCCATAGAATGCATTGAAATATAAGCGTGTATTAAGACTACGCCACTTTTTTGAGCTTGCCACGCCCACGCCGTTCAAAATCTATAGCTTGTCATTTTTCTTTTGCCAATGACTTTCCATTGATGCCAAAGCGTTAGGAAACAATTGAAAAAAAGTCCCTGCAATGATATGTGATTGAAGCTAATGTAACGCTCGTGTTTTTGTAATATCAAGATGTTAGCCACTTCCTAAGGTCAAAGGTCAACGAAACTTTAGGGGTTGTTGAAGACTCATGCTAGCGACATGTGGGTCAAATTCGTGACAATTGGACAAACGTTCGTTTCACCTCTCTAAAATCCCAATTTTTCTGATTTCGAAACAAAATGGCCGCCAAACCGTAGGTCGTGAGACATCCCATAATAATGTAAAAAATAGCCATGGTTATATCCAACAAAGGCATGTTGGTTTCGTTGCGAAATGCGTAATAAAACATTGAAATTGCTGAGTCAGCAGTTTTTTCGCGACGGTTTTTACGTACCAGAGGCGCATGGTACGCATCTCGTTTCAAAAGTTATGTTGTTTCGTTCAGGCTCGGGCCTCCGAACGCGTGAATACCACTTTTGCGCAATTCGGGTAAAATATGTTTGATCTAGCTAAAACCGTGTCTTTCGCGACCTCGCCGAAGACCGCCATTTCATATTCTACAACTTCTAATGCAACATTTTTCTCACAGTAGTTCCCATTAATGCCCAACTAAGTTACATAACAGTTGATAAAACCCCCTAGGAGGTATTCTTTTCGTAGCTCGTAGCAAACGTGCTTTTTTCGTTAATTTCAAATGGCGGCAACTTCCCAAGGTCAAAGGTCAATCAAACTTCTGGGGTGTTTGTAGTCTCTGGCTATGGACATGCTTGTGAAGTTTCGCGAAAAATCGGACGAACAAAAGTGCCGGTTTCCCATATTGTTGAAAAACGTGAAAAAACGCCATGTCTCATTTTCGCCGCCAGATTGGCGCCAAGGCATGGGTCGTTGGCCATCCAATAATGATTCAAATGTTCCAGGGCTTATCCCCGACACGGGTCATTGGCCTTTTTTGCGTATTTCGAAATATTTTTTTTGGCCCCATAATCGATTTTTTCCCCATTCATTTTTTTGGCGAGAACGCTCGCCGTGATGTCATCGTTTTGGCGGCGGTGTCGTCTCTTTAAAATAAATTATTTTACAATTTCCCCAGGTTCGTGAAAATTTTCAGGACTTTTCGAGTATGTGCGGGGGTCAAATTTTGGCAAAATGTTCCGTAAGAAAAGCGGAAGAATAATGAAACAAAGCAGAAACAATATAGAAGTTTTGCTCCTAGCCTGTGTGTTTTTTGTGTGTGTCTTTTTGTACTACACACTGTCGGGTCCGTTTGGCTTAGCCGGTTCTTTGAGGTCTTTTATGGCTTTTTACGTTTTTTGACTCTAAGCAAAAAACAATATGGTCCTTGCAGTCCGTAGACTGCTGCTGCGGCCATAACAAGATGAAAAAAGAAGATTAAGGGAGCTAAAATGACCAACACTGCAAAGATAACAGGGCAGTTTTCTGCCAACAACTGCAGTTTGTTAAGTTCTGCAGACCCTCATGAAAAGAGATGCCCCACCCCACCCTGCAGAGAGCTGCCACCATAACGACTTCTATTCAGGTTCTAAAGAACATAGCATTCCCTCCCCCATCAATCTAATTAAAGGATTGACTTGTCTCAACTTTCTTCAGACTGGACATCTAACCTGGACTGAGGATCTGATGTTCATCAACAGTTTTCAGAAGCAGAAGATCAGGAGTTCCAGGACCTGAGGAGTGTCTCCATCCTGTCTGAAGGTTTGCTCTGACCAGCTGCCTCAAAGTTTCACCCGTCTCTTCAACAGCTCCACCATCATCCAGTCCTAAGAAGTCCTCTCTCACATGATTAAAATGACGCAGATGATAAAGTCAACACAGCTCTCCACTACATCTTACACCTTGACTCTGCAGGAACTATGCATGATCCTGTTTGTGGCCTTCAGCTCGCATTCATCATCCAGAGCTCCTCCATCAAAACGTCACTGTGCTTTCCTCCACTTTAGAGCGGGAAACGAAGCGTCTTGTCCTTTGGTGCAGCCAAAGCCACCCGGAGCTGAACATACTTAAAACTGTAGAGATGACAGTGGACCTCAGGGAGAAGGAACACAACCCCCCCATCCCCATCCTCTTCACACAATTCTGAACAGAACAGTCCCCTTTATAGACCCATACGCGTTCTTAGGGTCCACTTTTTTGAGGACTTTAAGTGAACCTCCCAGGTTGACTCACTCTGAGAAAGCCCAGCAGAGGTTGGACTTCCCTGATAGCTTAAGTAGTGACTGAAAAAGTTTGTGTCAGGAGCTGCTGACCATCTTCTACAATGCCATAATCCATTCTGTCCTGACCACATTCATGGTGGATCTGCAAGCAGACAGGGACTGACTGAAGAGAATCATAAGATCTACTGAGACCTGTGTTGGTTATTTTTGGTTTATTTAATTGAACCAAAAGCAAAAGAAGATCACTTCAAAATCTTGAATGTTATTTATCCATCTAATTATAAACTTCATAATTTTATATTTAAGCCTGGGTTCAACATATTAAAGTCTTATAGCAATGCATTGAAATATGAGCGTGTATGAAAACAATTTTCCTAAAATGGCGGCTTTTCTGTTGGTTTTATCTCCATAGCAACCATTTAATGTTTTGTTCGTCTGAGGTCACCGAACCGTTTGACGTCAACATCATAAGGATCGGCAAAAGTAATTTTTGGATTTCCTTAGCAACGGAGGTTATTTGCTAACCACGCCCACATTCCTTAAATGGTCATCTTCTATGTAATTATGCCTTTTACAGCTTAAGCCTGGTTAAAACATATTAAAGTCTTATAGCAATGCATTGAAATAGAGCGTGTATGAAACATTTTTTCCAAAATGGCGGCTTTTCTGTATGTTTTATCTCCATAGCAACCATTTTATGTTTTGTTCGGCTGAGGTCACCGAACAGTTTAAGTCAACATCATAAGGATCGGCAAAAGTAATTTTTGGATTTCCTTAGCAACGGAGGTTATTTGCTAACCACACCACATTCCTTATATGTCGTCTTCTATGTTATGCCTTTACAGCTTGAGCCTGGATTCAACATATTAAAGTCTCATAGGAATGCATTGAAAATATGAGCGTGTATGAAACATTTTTTCCTAAAAATGCGGCTTTTTCGGATCTTTCCTGTAGTTTTATCTCCATAAGCAACCATTTAATGTTTTGTTCGTCTGAGGTCACCGAACCGTTTGACGTCAACACATAAGGATCGGCAAAAGTAATTTTTGATTCCTTAGCAACGGAGGTTATTTGCTAACCACGCCCACATTCCTTATATGGTTCGTCTTCTATGTTATGCCTTTTACAGCTTGAGCCTGGATTCAACATATTAAAGTCTCATAGGAATGCATTGAATATGAGCAGGTATGAAACATTTTTCTTAAAATGGCGGCTTTTCTGTTGGTTTTATCTCCATAGCAACCATTTTATGTTTGGTTCGTCTGAGGTCACCGAACAGTTTGACGGTCAACATCATAAGGATCGGCAAAAGTAATTTTTGCATTTCCTTAGCAACGGAGGTTATTTGCTAACCACGCCCACATTCCTTAAATGGTCATCTTCTATGTAATTATGCCTTTTACAGCTTAAGCCTGGGTTCAACATATTAAAGTCTTATAGCAATGCATTGAAATATGAGCGTGTATGAAACATTTTTTCCTAAAATGGTGGCTTTTCTGTATGTTTTATCTCCATAGCAACCATTTTATGTTTGGTTCGTCTGAGGTCACCGAACAGTTTGACGTCAACATCATAAGGATCGGCAAAAGTAATTTTTGGATTTCCTTAGCAACGGAGGTTATTTGCTAACCACACCCACATTCCTTATATGGTCGTCTTCTATGTTATGCCTTTTTACAGCTTGAGCCTGGATTCAACATATTAAAGTCTCATAGGAATGCATTGAAATATGAGCGTGTATGAAACTTTTTTTCCTAAAATGGCGGCTTTCTGTATGTTTTATCTCCATAGCAACCATTTAATTTTGTTCGTCTGAGGTCACCGAACCGTTTGACGTCAACATCATAAGGATCGGCAAAAGTAATTTTTGGATTTCCTTAGCAACGGAGGTTATTTGCTAACCACGCCCACATTCCTTATATGGTCGTCTTCTATGTTATGCCTTTTACAGCTTGAGCCTGGATTCAACATATTAAAGTCTCATAGGAATGCATTGAAATATGAGCAGGTATGAAACATTTTTTCTTAAAATGGCGGCTTTTCTGTTGGTTTTAATCTCCATAGCAACCATTTATGTTTGGTTCGTCTGAGGTCACCGAACAGTTTGACGTCAACATCATAAGGATCGGCAAAAGTAATTTTTGGATTTCCTTAGCAACGGAGGTTATTGCTAACCACGCCCACATTCCTTAAATGGCATCTTCTATGTAATTATGCCTTTTACAGCTTAAGCCTGGTTTCAACATATTAAAGTCTTATAGCAATGCATTGAAATATGAGCGTGTATGAAACATTTTTTCCTAAAATGGTGGCTTTTCTGTATGTTTTATCTCCATAGCAACCATTTATGTTTGGTTCGTCTGAGGTCACCGAACAGTTTGACGTCAACATCATAAGAGATCGGCAAAAGTAATTTTTGGATTTCCTTAGCAACGGAGGTTATTTGCTAACCACACCCACATTCCTTATATGGTCGTCTTCTATGTTATGCCTTTTACAGCTTGAGCCTGGATTCAACATATTAAAGTCTCATAGGAATGCATTGAAATATGAGCGTGTATGAAACATTTTTTCCTAAAATGGCGGCTTTTCTGTTGGTTTTATCTCCATAGCAACCATTTTATGTTTTGTTCGTCTGAGGTCACCGAACCGTTTGACGTCAACATCATAAGGATCGGCAAAAGTAAGTTTTGGATTTCCTTAGCAACGGAGGTTATTTGCTAACCACACCCACACTCCTTATATGGTCGTCTTCTATGTTATGCCTTTACAGCTTGAGCCTGGATTCAACATATAAAGTTCTCATAGGAATGCATTGAAATATGAGCGTGTATGAAACATTTTTCTTAAAATGGTGGCTTTTCTGTGGTTTATCTCCATAGCAACCATTTTATGTTTGGTTCGTCTGAGGTCACCGAACAGTTTGACGTCAACATCATAAGGATCGGCAAAAGTAATTTTGGATTTCCTTAGCAACGGAGGTTATTTGCTAACCACGCCCACATTCCTTATATGGTCATCTTTTATGTTATATGCCTTTACAGCTTAAGCCTGGGATCAACATACTAAAGTCTCATAGCAATGCATTGAAATATGAGCTTGCATTAAACACTTTTTCTTAAAATGGCGGCTTTTCTGTTGGTTTTATCTCCATAGCAACCATTTTATGTTTGGTTCGTCTGAGGTCACCGAACAGTTTGACGTCAACATCATAAGGATCGGCAAAAGTAATTTTTGGATTTCCTTAGCAACGGAGGTTATTTGCTAACCACGCCCACATTCCTTATATGGTCATCTTTTATGTTATTATGCCTTTTACAGCTTAAGCCTGGGATCAACATACTAAAGTCTCATAGCAATGCATTGAAATATGAGCTTGCATTAAACACTTTTTCTTAAAATGGCGGCTTTTCTGTTGGTTTTATCTCCATAGCAACCATTTTATGTTTGGTTCGTCTGAGGTCACCGAACTGTTTGACGTCAACATCATAAGGATCGGCAAAAGTAATTTTTGGATTTCCTTAGCAACGGAAGTTATTTGCTAACCACGCCCACATTCCTTAAATGGTCATCTTCTATGTTATTATGCCTGTTACAGCTTAAGCCTGGGTCAACATATTAAAGTCTATATAGCAATGCATTGAAATATGAGCGTGTATGAAACATTTTTTCCTAAAATGGCGGCTTTTCTGTATGTTTTATCTCCATAGCAAACACCATTTTATGTTTTTTTTCGTCTGAGGTCACCGAACTGTTTGACGTCAACATCATAAGGATCGGCAAAAGTAATTTTTGGATTTCCTTAGCAACGGAGGTTATTTGCTAACCACCACCCACATTCCTTATATGGTCGTCTCTATGTTATGCCTTTTACAGCTTGAGCCTGGATTCAACATATTAAAGTCTCATAGGAATGCATTGAAATATGAGCGTGATGAAACACTTTTTTCTTAAAATGATGGCTTTTCTGTTGGTTTTATCTCCATAGCAACCATTATGTTTGGTTCGTCTGAGGTCACCGAACAGTTTGACGTCAACATCATAAGGATGGCAAAAGTAATTTTTGGATTCCTTAGCAACGGAGGTTATTTGCTAACCACGCCCACATTCCTTATATGGTCACCTTCTATGTTATTATGCCTTTTACAGCTTAAGCTGGGTTCAACATATTAAAGTCTTATAGCAATGCATTGAAATATGAGCGTGTATTAAACATTTTTTCCTAAAATGGTGGCTTTTCTGTTGGTTATCTCCATAGCAACCATTTTATGTTTGGTTCGTCTGAGATCACCGAACAGTTTGACGTCAACATCATAAGGATCGGCAAAAGTAACTTTTGGATTTCCTTAACAACGGAGGTTATTTGCTAACCACACCCACATTCCTTATATGGTCATCTTTTTTATGTATTAGCCTTTACAGCTTAAGCTTTGGATCAAATTACTATTTTTTTTTTTTTTTTTTTTTTTTTTTTTTTAACTTGTCCTGTCCAACAGCTGAGCCAACAGATGTGGGCTGAGAGCTTCTTGTGTGGGCAGATGTTACTGTCACAACAGGGATTTATTGAGTATAAACTCCTGTTGTATTTAATGCTAAACTTTATTTATATTGATTATGTTTTATTTTATTTATTTATTTTCTTTGTCGTTGGACCGGACGGAAAAAGGGAAGAGGGTGGGGGAGGGTGGGGGGGAGATAAGATGGCAACAGAGGGAAGCAACATCATAAAACAACCAGGACTAAGTGATAAACTAGAATGGGCGGGGCCTGTCTACACACACGCTCTATAGTTACACACACACTTGTTGGCCAAAATAGTCTCTACATTTAAACTAAACATACTCACATATACTATACATATACTACACATGTACGCAATTCAGCTATAACAGCAGCTCACACACTCCATCATACAAACCCATTCAGATAAAGACTTTCATTCTGTCACACAAACGGTTAGTGCTCAGGTGAGTGTTTATGTTTCACTGAGGTGGGTGGTGATGGAATGTACTCAGGGGAGAGCGCCGGCCATCCCCACGCCAAGACCCCCCGCCGGGGCAGCAGCTGCAGCCAAGATCCCCCAACACCCGCCGTGGAGCCGCGGAGAGAGACCGCCCGCCGGGCAATCCCGCCGAGCACCCAGACCGGGGCACGCGGGACCGCCGCAGAGGCCCCCCACACCCAAGAGCAGGAAGGCACAGGAACACGGAGAGTGCAGGCCCCAGCCCAGCCAGAGGAGCAGCCCCCCACCCCGCCAGGAGGGCCAACGCGGGACCCCACCCCCGGAGAGCCCCCCAACCCCCGAGGAGCAGCCCACCACCACCCAGTGGCGCAGAGGACCCCCCGCCCCACCCCAGGTACGAGCCAGGCCCCCCAAGGGCAACCCACCCCACACTCCAGACAACCGCCTGCCCCCACCGCGAAGGTCCAGCGGAGAAGCAGGGCAGAGGCCGCCCACCCCCGCCGAGCAGAAGAGAACCCAAGAGAAACAGAGGCCCAAGGAGTGATGTACAAAACAAGGCCCGACCAGGCACACCCACTGATGGAGTTAAGGAGAGGACTAGTTCTCGAAAGCAGGGACCGGATTCCGCACCACCGAGACCTGGACACCCCCCGGCTCCGATGTAGATTGATTCCCTGCTAAATCTCGGGGATCCCACTCCCGGCGTGGGGAGGAGACTGCCGGGCCCAGGAGACCGGCACCCAAGAGACTAGACCACCAGGCCGAGGTTCCCCGCACCCCCGCCAGGGATGGGGTAGGGGACAGAAGGTCGAAGGTCCCACCTTCCTTGTGTGATGCGTGCGTGTTTGCTTGTTAGAGTGTATGTTTGTGTGTGTTAGAGTGTGTGTGTACTAAAGGGGTGCGGTTAAAATTGGTGAGAAGGCCTTAACAGGGCATCTCCTGATTTCTCGCAGAGATGCCCCGTCACCCTCCCACCAGCGGCCCTACATGTCTATGGTGCGGTTAAAATTGGCGGAAGGGGCACTGAAAGGACATCGACTGTTTGCTGGCAGTGATGTCCAAGCACCCCCCACCAAGGGTCCTAAATGTCTAAGGTGCAAATAAAATCGAGGGGAGGGGCAAATCCTTGCAGCGGCCACAGGAGGAGGGCCACTGGCAGGTAGTCCACCCCCCGCAGCGCACCGCAATACAGACACCCTCCCCTTCTCCCTATTGCATGTTTGTATGAGGGGATATGTTGGGTCAGTTGGCAGACTGACCCCCGATGGCAGACCCCTGTCCCCCGCCCCCCCCCGCGTTGGGCCCAAGTTCCCCCAGCCCAGGCGTCCCACCCCCGAGAGCCGACCCGCCAGGCGCAGCACCCGCCACCCCCCACAAGGAGGGAGGAGCCAAGAAGGAGCCAGTCCCAGGGACAAATCCGAGTCCCCGCCCCCAAGAGCCTCCCCTGTGGGTGTACTGGTCAGGCACCAACGGGACCTAGGCAGCCAGACCGGCCGCGGCCCCCACCGATTTCTCAGCGGAGAACCCGACAAGCCAGACCCCCCAGGTCCCGTATCTAATGGGACCCCCGCTCCCACAGACACCCCCCACAAGACGGGCCAGACCGCCCACCCCCCCGCCACCCCCCAAGACCCCGCCGCAAGGACAGGCGCCGCCCGGAGCCAGGGCGGGCCCCAAGGGGTTACTCCAACCCGCCCCAGAGCCAGAGAGGGAGTGATCCCGGCCCCCAGGCGTAGGCGAGCCGCCCCCCCGACGGAGGCGGGCCCCCCCAGGAAGGGGCCCCACGCCAGCCCCCCAGCACAAGCAGGCGGACCACCCCACCCGGCCGCGCCAGACCCCCACCCAGCCGAGCACCCCATACCACCTACACCCGGGACCAGGAGGCCACCCGGCGCCCCCGCCCGCCCCCATCCAGACGCCAGACCGGACCCCCCAACCAGCAGCGCCCCCCCACGTCCCAGCCAGGCACCAGGAGGCCCCGGCCACCACCGACAGCCCCAGCAGACAATCAAGGCGCAGCGACAGCCCAAGCTCCCCCCACCCTAAATCATGGAATCAGCTATGGGAGACCAGAGAGACTGAATTCTTTTCAAATTACTTGAACTTTTAGCTGATGTTTTTTCCAAACTGATATGATCAAAAAGCAGATTCCTGTACTGATTAACGTTGATGTTTTTCATGTTTTTCCAATTTAACAAAATAGTTTTTTTTGCTATACAAAGAGTTATGAAGATTACAGATACTAATCCTCCTTCTATATCGATGGCACTCATGTCACCAAGCACACAAAGTGACGGTGAAGCAGTGATAGAAACATTAAGCCAGACTGATAGATCCGCACAAACCTGTTGCCAGAGAGCCTGGACAGGTGTGCAGATCCACAGTGCATGCATGTAACTGTCAGGTAAGTTACCATCGCAGTGCTCACATATGTCTGAGCTTCTGAGACCCATCTTGAACATCCTCTGACCAGTATAATAAATTCTATGGAGAGTTTTGAATTGGATTAGTTGTAAGTTTGGGCTTTTAGTCAGTTTAAAGGTGTTCAGACACATTTCTGTCCAGAAGCTTTGATCTGTGCTGCTACTCAGGTCTGCATCCCATTTGGTTGTTGGAATTGAAATATTATTATCTAGGTTGCATAAGAGTTTGTATATTTTGGAGAAAATCTTATTCATTGAAAGTTTAAAGAAAGAGATAACTAGTTCTGGTAATTTAAGTCATTATCATTGTATTTAACTTTTTTTAGTAATTTATAGATTTCAGTTGCTGGTATTCCAAGAAGTGATTTATTCCATGTTTATCTTGTAGTTCCAACATCATAAGGATCGGCAAAAGTAATTTTTGGATTTCCTTAGCAACGGAAGTTATTTGCTAACCACGCCCACATTCCTTAAATGGTCATCTTCTATGTTATTATGCCTTTTACAGCTTAAGCCTGGGTTCAACATATTAAAGTCTTATAGCAATGCATTGAAATATGAGCGTGTATGAAACATTTTTTCCTAAAATGGCGGCTTTTCTGTTGGTTTTATCTCCATAGCAACCATTTTATGTTTTGTTCGTCTGAGGTCACCGAACCGTTTGACGTCAACATCATAAGGATCGGCAAAAGTAATTTTTGGATTTCCTTAGCAACGGAGGTTATTTGCTAACCACGCCCACATTCCTTAAATGGTCATCTTCTATTAATTATGCCTTTTACAGCTTAAGCCTGGGTTCAACATATTAGTCTCTTATAGCAATGCATTGAAATTATGAGCGTGTATGAAACATTTTTTCCCAAAATGGCGGCTTTTCTGTATGTTTTATCTCCATAGCAACCATTTTATGTTTTGTTCGTCTGAGGTCACCGAACCGTTTGACGTCAACATCATAAGGATCGGCAAAAGTAAGTTTTGATTTCTTAGCAACGGAGGTTATTTGCTAACCACACCCACATTCCTTATATGGTCGTCTTCTATGTTATGCCTTTTACAGCTTGAGCCTGGATTCAACATATTAAAGTCTCATAGGAATGCATTGAAATATGAGCGTGTATGAAACATTTTTCTTAAAATGGTGGCTTTTCTGTTGGTTTATCTCCATAGCAACCATTTTATGTTTGGTTCGTCTGAGGTCACCGAACAGTTTGACGTCAACATCATAAGGATCGGCAAAAGTAATTTTTGGATTTCCTTAGCAACGGAGGTTATTTGCTAACCACGCCCACATTCCTTATATGGTCATCTTTTATGTTATTATGCCTTTTACAGCTTAAGCCTGGATCAACATACTAAAGTCTCATAGCAATGCATTGAAATATGAGCTTGCATTAAACACTTTTTCTTAAAATGGCGGCTTTTCTGTTGGTTTTATCTCCATAGCAACCATTTTATGTTTGGTTCGTCTGAGGTCACCGAAACTGTTTGACGTCAACATCATAAGGATCGGCAAAAGTAATTTTTGGATTTCCTTAGCAACGGAGGTTATTTGCTAACCACACCCACATTCCTTATATGGTCGTCTTCTATGTTATGCCTTTTACAGCTTGAGCCTGGATTCAACATATTAAAGTCTCATAGGAATGCATTGAAATATGAGCGTGTATGAAACATTTTTTCCTAAAATGGCGGCTTTTTTCTGTATGTTTTATCTCCATAACCATTTAATGTTTTCTTCGTCTGAGGTCACCGAACCGTTTGACGTCAACATCATAAGGATCGGCAAAAGTAATTTTTGGATTTCCTTAGCAACGGAGGTTATTTGCTAACCACGCCCACATTCCTTATATGGTCGTCTTCTATGTTATGCCTTTACAGCTTGAGCCTGGATTCAACATATTAAAGTCTCATAGGAATGCATTGAAATATGAGCAGGTATGAAACATTTTTTCTTAAAATGGCGGCTTTTCTGTTGGTTTTATCTCCATAGCAACCATTTTATGTTTGGTTCGTCTGAGGTCACCGAACAGTTTGACGTCAACATCATAAGGATCGGCAAAAGTAATTTTTGGATTTCTTAGCAACGGAGGTTATTTGCTAACCACGCCCACATTCCTTAAATGGTCATCTTCTATGTAATTATGCCTTTTACAGCTTAAGCCTGGTTTCAACATATTAAAGTCTTATAGCAATGCATTGAAATATGAGCGTGTATGAAACATTTTTTCCTAAAATGGTGGCTTTTCTGTTTTTTTATCTCCATAGCAACCATTTTATGTTTGGTTCGTCTGAGGTCACCGAACAGTTTGACGTCAACATCATAAGGATCGGCAAAAGTAATTTTTGGATTTCCTTAGCAACGGAGGTTATTTGCTAACCACACCCACATTCCTTATATGGTCGTCTTCTATGTTATGCCTTTTACAGCTTGAGCCTGGATTCAACATATTAAAGTCTCATAGGAATGCATTGAAATATGAGCGTGTATGAAACATTTTTTCCTAAAATGGCGGCTTTTCTGTTGGTTTTATCTCCATAGCAACCATTTTATGTTTTGTTCGTCTGAGGTCACCGAACCGTTTGACGTCAACATCATAAGGATCGGCAAAGTAATTTTTGGATTTCCTTAGCAACGGAGGTTATTTGCTAACCACACCCACATTCCTTATATGGTCGTCTTCTATGTTATGCCTTTTACAGCTTGAGCCTGGATTCAACATATTAAGTCTCATAGGAATGCATTGAAATATGAGCGTGTATGAAACATTTTTCTTAAAATGGTGGCTTTTCTGTTGGTTTTATCTCCATAGCAACCATTTTATGTTTGGTTCGTCTGAGGTCACCGAACAGTTTGACGTCAACATCATAAGGATCGGCAAAAGTAATTTTTGGATTTCCTTAGCAACGGAGGTTATTTGCTAACCACGCCCACATTCCTTATATGGTCATCTTTTATGTTATTATGCCTTTTACAGCTTAAGCCTGGGATCAACATACTAAAGTCTCATAGCAATGCATTGAAATATGAGCTTGCATTAACACTTTTTCTTAAAATGGCGGCTTTTCTGTTGGTTTTTATCTCCATAGCAACCATTTTATGTTTGGTTCGTCTGAGGTCACCGAACTGTTTGACGTCAACATCATAAGGATCGGCAAAAGTAATTTTTGGATTTCCTTAGCAACGGAAGTTATTTGCTAACCACGCCCACATTCTTTTAATGGTCATCTTCTATGTTATTATGCCTGTTACAGCTTAAGCCTGGGTTCAACATATTAAAGTCTTATAGCAATGCATTGAAATATGAGCGTGTATGAAACATTTTTTTCCTAAAATGGCGGCTTTTCTGTATGTTTTATCTCCATAGCAACCATTTTATGTTTTGTTCGTCTGAGGTCACCGAACAGTTTGACGTCAACATCATAAGGATCGGCAAAAGTAATTTTTGGATTTCCTTAGCAACGGAGGTTATTTGCTAACCACACCCACATTCCTTATATGGTCGTCTTCTATGTTATGCCTTTTACAGCTTGAGCCTGGATTCAACATATTAAAGTCTCATAGGAATGCATTGAAATATGAGCGTGTATGAAACATTTTTTCTTAAAATGGTGGCTTTTCTGTTGGTTTTATCTCCATAGCAACCATTTTATGTTTGGTTCGTCTGAGGTCACCGAACAGCTTGACGTCAACATCATAAGGATCGTCAAAAGTAATTTTTGGATTTCCTTAGCAACGGAGGTTATTTGCTAACCACGCCCACATTCCTTATATGGTCATCTTTTATGTTATTATGCCTTTTACAGCTTAAGCCTGGGATCAACATACTAAAGTCTCATAGCAATGCATTGAAATATGAGCTTGCATTAAACACTTTTTTCTTAAAATGGCGGCTTTTCTGTTGGTTTTATCTCCATAGCAACCATTTTATGTTTTGTTCGTCTGAGGTCACCGAGCACTTTGACGTCAAGATCATAAGGATCGGAAAAAGTACACTTTGGATTACCTTAGCAACGGGGGTTATTCGCTGACCACGCCCCACATTCCTTATATGGTCATCTTTTATGTTATTATGCCTTTTACAGCTTAAGTCTGGGGACAAACATATTAAAGTCCCATAGGAATGCATTGAAATATGAGCGTGTATTAAGACTACGCCACTTTTTTGAGCTTGCCACGCCCACGCCGTTCAAAATCTATAGCTTGTGATACCATTTTTCTTTTGCCAATGACTTTCCATTGATGCCAAAAGCGTTAGGAAACGATTGAAAAAAGTCCCTGCAAGTGATATGTGATTGAAGCTAATGCTAACGCTCGTTTTTTTGTAATTTCAAGATGTTAGCCACTTCCTAAGGTCAAAGGTCAACGAAACTTTGGGGTTGTTGAAGACTCATGCTAGCAACATGTGGGTCAAATTTCGTGACAATTGGACAAACTAAAAAACGTTCTTTCACTCTCTAAAATCCCAATTTTCTGATTTCGAAACAAAATGGCCACCAAACCGTAGGTCGTGGAGACATCCCATAATAAATGTAAAAATAGCCATGGTTTATATCAACAAAGGCATGTTGGTTTCGTTTGCGAAATGCGTAATAAAAATTGAATTGCTGAGTCAGCAGTTTTTTTCGCGACGGTTTTTTTACGTACAGAGGCGCATGGTACGCATCTCGGTTTCAAAAGTTATGTTGTTTCGTTCAGCTCGGGCCTCCGAACGCGTGAATACCACTTTTGCGCAATTCGGGTAAAATATGTTTGATCTAGCTAAAACGTGTCTTTCGCGACCTCGCCGAAGGCACGCCATTTCATATTCTACAACTTCTAATTGCAAACATTTTTCTCACAGTAGGTTCCCATTAATGCCCAACTAAGTTACATAACAGTTGATAAAACCCCTAGGAGGTATTTCTTTTCGTAGCTCGTAGCAAACGTGCTTTTTTTC
Organism: Oryzias javanicus; assembly: GCA_003999625.1. Taxonomy (NCBI): domain Eukaryota; kingdom Metazoa; phylum Chordata; class Actinopteri; order Beloniformes; family Adrianichthyidae; genus Oryzias; species Oryzias javanicus. The sequence goes on from ML136776.1 coordinate 15,585, forward strand.
GTTAATTTCAAGATGGCGGCAACTTCCCAAGGTCAAAGGTCAATCAAACTTCTGGGGTGTTTGTAGTCTCTGGCTATGGACATGCTTGTGAAGTTTCGCGAAATAATCGGACGAACAAAAGTGCCGGTTTCCCAATATTGTTGAAAAACGTGAAAAACGCCATTTCTCAGATTTCGCCGCCAGATTGGCGCAAGGCATGGGTCGTGTGGCCATCCAATAATGATTTCAAATGTTCCAGGGCTTATCCCCGACACGGGTCATTGGCCTTTTTTTGCGTATTTTGAAATATTTTTTTTGGCCCCATAATCGATTTTTTTCCCCATTCATTTTTTTGGCGAGAAACGCTCGCCGTGATGTCATCGTTTTGGGGCGGGTGTCGTTCTCTTTAAAAATAATTATTTTACAATTTTCCCCAGGTTCGTGGAAATTTTCAGGACTTTCGAGTAGTTGGCGGGGGTCAAATTTTGGCAAAATGGTTCCGTAAGAAAGCGGAAGAATAATGAAACAAAGCAGAAACAATATAGAAGTTTTTGCTCCTAGGCCTGTGTGTGTTTTTGTGTGTGTCTTTTTTTGTACTACACACTGGTCGGGTCCGTTTGGGCTTAGGCCGGTTCTTTGAGGCCTTTTATGGGCTTTTTACGTTTTTTGACTCTAAGCAAAAACAATATGGTCCTTGCAGTCAGTAGACTGCTGCTGCGGGCCATAATTAAAGCCGCAAGCGGCGTTGGATGGCCCGCAGTCGCTACCCGCCCTCTCCCTCGTCGCCCTCTCCCTCGTTACCCGCCCTCCTCCTCGCCGCTCTCTCTCTCGCTATCCGCCCATCCTCCCGCTACCCGCCCTCTCCCTCGCCGCCCTCTCCCTCGTTACCCGCCCTCCCCCTCGCCGCCCTCTCCCTCGTTACCCGCCCTCCCCCTCGCCGCTCGCCCTCTCCCTCGCCGCCCACACTCTCCCTTGCTGCCCGCCCATACACACCATCGCTGCCCCTGATCCCCACTTTTGACCCAAGCTTTCTTGCTAAGCAGCCACTATGTACCCCTAACCCCCCCCCCCCCCTTCTCTTTCTTTACAGCTGGTCTGAGAGGTATGTGAGAAATTGACTGAAAAGTCATTTTATTAAAATGGTGGCTTTCTGTTTGTTTTATCTCCATAGCAACCATTTTATGTATTTTGCCTGAGGTTATTGAACAGATTGATGTCAGTTCATAAGGATCTTCAAAAGTACAGTTTTGGATTTCCTTAGCAACACAGGTTAATGTTTGGATTTCTCTCATTTTTATGCAAGCATGAACGTTTTTGTTGTCAAGTTGTTTTGTCTCTGCTTGAAGGAGTCAACTGGAGGACCTATAGCTGTATTTCAAATGGCTCATGCTCCATGACATGCCCCTGTTTTAGCAGTGTTAACTCTGCAGGCCTCTATTTTTTATAATGACTTACTTGATAATAATAGGAAGAGGAGAGTTGTGTCTGGAGTTGGTGAGTGAAATCCTTTTTCCAGTTTCACCGTGGGTGAATTCCCTTTTAAGTAGGAAAAAAATAATTTGACAATGGTATTAATTGTCAGAACTACTATAAACTACTATATAAGATTATGCACCAAGTCCACAATGTAAACATGTTTTCATTCATTTAAAGTGTATATTATGTTTATGTTGTTATCTATCCCTTCCAGATAGAATATACAAAATCAATGAAAAAAGAACCATTAACTATTCAGTTTTAACTCTATACTTTAAGTTTTTTTCCTTTTAAACACGTTAAATATGTTTTTATATGCTGTCATTGGATGTTGTATTTTTATATTAAAATATTTTTTATGCTTTAAAATTTCATAAAATTCTATTTTAAAATATGTAACTACTAAGTAAACTTTAAATTCTGTCTGTATCACATGAGAGAGCATTCATTTTGTGAAGCTTTCATGGTAGAGGATTATTAAAGGGATTTGTGGCACTAATTGATTCACATTAGATCATTCAAATTTTCCAAATAAAGCTCACAGATGCCCCCATTCTCTCTCTCTCTACTCTTTGTGCTGCTGTACCCCCCTCCCACTCCACCCCACCACACCCAGCGCGCGCACTTTCTCTCACTTTCTCTCCGTTTTTCTTTTCATCTTTGTTAAATATTTTTCCATCATAATTATTGAGGTTTAATTCAATCTTCCTCTCTCTGTGTGGATATCTCGGTCACTGACTGTCCTCCGATCACCTGTTTAGTAACAAACATAAATGGTATGATCCCCGGGTCCCACGGCACACCCCCACGATTTGAGAAAGATTGTCCCATCCCAATGCATCATGGGGGATGTAGTGCCTACACTCCCGCGGATTCCGGATATACTCAAGTTTCGGAGCTTCATGCTTTTGTTCACTTTTGAAACTGTCTGACACAGAACCTGCAGGAAGCTACACCTCTAAAAACGAGCTTTAGCTGCTTATTCTGTTGGAACCGACAGACTTTTATTATCCGAATAGGAACAAGGAAGTGAGGACATTAACCACGTCTGATTGGTCAGATTGATGACACATGATCAAGTCTCAAGCAGTTGATTGGCGGAGACAGTTGAAGGAGGCGGGACTTTTCTGAAAGCCGATCTTGCGGCTGGTTTAGCGTTCAGATTGCATTAACACTATTCTGATTAAAGAGTCATTTATAGAAGGCAAAGAATAAAAAATATATAATATTAATAATATTCAAAATATTACTTTTTAAAATAAATATACAATATATATTTTTATACAAATGGAATAAATATCAGAAACTGCATTACACACTATTCTCTGTTTTTATTTATATATTTATTCTTTAGCTTTTATTTATTATTTTTTTGTTTTGTTTTACATAATTTTTCTGAAGAATCTGAGAGGATGGAAACAGTAGAACTGAGTTTTCTGACCTGCTTCGTCATTTACATGGTTTTCTCATTTAGTGCTATTTTCAAATTGTCCACTGGGTGGCAGTGTAGCGTGCCGTGCTGTGATGTCGAGTAGGCCCGCAGCAGAGGAAGAAAGTTTCCTTTTGTGATGCCAGCAGAACGTGTGTTTATCACTATTCTGTTCCTCAGGTTAGTAAACACTTTATGTTAAACTATTGTGCAGACTTTGAGCCCGAAGATGTCACAGAAAACACGAGTTAATCTGGCGAGAATGTAACCGCGTGTTGCAAGGAATCGTGTAAAGTGTGTGGAAAGCTAACTCGCTAAGCTAGCGGTCTAGTCATGTCAAGGAGTATGAGAGATAGGAAGGTGGTTTAAACTTCTTGTTTTTATATGGTTGAATGCCATATGAAAACGATTTTAATTCTCACTAATCTTTAAGATAATTCCAATATTTAAACAAAATGATGAGCATGTTTTTAATAATTACAGACCAGTGTCTGTACTCTCACAATTTTCAAAAAATAATAGAAAAATGGTTCACACAGAAATTGGATGCGTTTCTTGAAAAAAATTAATTTACTTTTTCGAAAATCAATATGGATTCAGAATACTGGCAGATCTACGTCTACTGCACTCATTCACCTAACCTAACAGATGAGATTCTGGATGCAATTGATAAGAAACATTTTACGGTCAGTCTATTTCTCGATTTACAAAAAGCATTTGGTACAGTAAACCATGATATTTTGTTTAGCAAAATTGGGAAATTATGGCATAAGAGGTGTTGCATTTAAATGGTTGGAAAAGTTATCTTGAAAACAGACAACAATACGTTCAAATTAATAACTCAAAATCAAAATGTGAGATGGTACTGTCTGGAATCCCACAAGGTTCGGTCGAACCTAAACTTTTTATATTTATTATTAATGATATCTATGAGATCTCAAAGAGATGAAATTTGTGTTATTTGCTGATGACACAACTATTTACAGTTCTGGGAAAAGATTTAGAATTAGTTATTACATAACATGGAAAAGGAATTGGTTATTTTACAAAGATGGTTTGATTTCAATAAATTAATTTTAAATTGGGAAAAGACTAAATGTATGATTTTCGGAACAAGACAATTTGATGGAAGTAAAAATATTAAAAATTGATAAAGCTGTAATTCAAAATGTTTCAGAAATAAAATTTCTTAGGAGTGGTACTTGATAATAAACTTAGCTGGAAATCCCACATTGATTATATAAGCAGAAAAATAGGCAAAAGCGTTGGTATTTTATATAAAGTAAAAACACATTCTTGATAAAAGATGCCCCTATATATTATTATATATATCTTTAATTGTTCCATATCTTTTTTATTTGTAATGAGGTGTGGGGGAACACTTGTAAAAATCATATTAAACAGATTAATTGTACTCCAGAAAAAAGTGATGAGAAATTATAAATCATAAAGGACCAAGAGACCACACCCATGATCTCTTTGTCGAATCCAACACTCTGAAATTTCTAGACCTTGTAAAGTTAAATACAGTGGTGACAATGTGGAAGGTCAAAAACAGATTACTTCCAGAACATATCTGTGGGAAATTTAAATTGATAACTGATAGTAAGAATAGAAGGAAAGGAGATTTTATTTACCCTTTGTAAGAACATCATTAAGACAAAGAGCTTTGTGTTTGTTGGAATAAAAGAGTGGAATTCTTTGAATACTGAAATCAAAATATTCACACAATTCTGTTATTAAAAAGATTGTATAAAAAACTAATATTTGAAAACTATAAGTTATGTTAAAAACATAAGTCATAAATGCATGTGACCTGAATGGCCTATTTTGTGTTTGTTTGTGTCTTTTTGTTAAAGGGGCATGAACAATAAGACCTGGTCTTCATCATGCTCCCTTCGAACATGTGTTGCAGTGTTTTGTTTTATTATTTATGGTTGGTCCGTGTTTATTATGTATATGGTGGCACATGAGAGAGAATAAACTTGAAACTTGAATATCTGTCAGTGAATGTAGATAGTTTTTTTTTCTCAAAAGGTAAACAATAAATAAACACAAACAGTGCTAGTTAGCATGTGGCTGTTGGTTGTAATTCTTGTAATATATAATAAAACTCCTTTTTATTTTATGTCATTCTTAAATAAGTCGTAAAATCTTTTTACCATTTTAAAAGCATAACAGATATGTCAACATTAGCATGTTTGTTAAATAAAAGACTATGAAAACATTGTGTTTGTTTATTAAGCAGTATTTGTTTATTTAAGTCGACACTGAGAATAAAGTGCAGCAAATATGATGTTAAATTGTTGATAGAATGCTGAAAGGATTGATTAGCAGTGATGATTAAATATATATATATATTTAAATAACATTTTAGGTCAACTTATGTAAATATTGGAGATTTATTGATATTGTGAATTGTAGAAGAATGATTTCTCTTGTAATTCTACCAACAGTTCAACACGTGTGCTGTCTGTCATCCAACAGATCACATGTCCTCTGAGGAGAAACGCTTTTATGTCTGCATCAACCACCTATCCCAGAACATTCTGCTGTACAGCCTGATAAAAGAGGAGGAGTCCAAGAAGAAAATGGCCTATCAGAGGCTACTTTCAACTTTGAACCAGTCCAGGGATCATACAGTGACAAAGAGAAGAGAAGAACTTCTAAATGAAGGTGATTCATAAAAATACTTTTTTGGGCAATATTTAGCTTAAAACCCCACTGCAATCATCTTTTGACCCACAGTAAAAATCTTTCTCAGTGGTTCTTTTAATGACGATTCTGCTGTTTTTAGAAATGTGTGTTGTTTTCTAAGACATAGTTTCTGCAGCGCAGCAGGACTCAACTTCTTGTTACCCTCCTGTCTCGTACTAAGCTTTCAGCCCCCTAGCTCACAACCCCTCTGTCACAACAGAAACGGTGAGCTAATATTCACAACTATAACAGCTGTAACAGTTTTGGACCCAGATTCCAGCTCAGACAAGGAAAACAAGACACGTACATGGATCTTTATGTCTGCAAGTGGATGTATCAGAATGGAGTGGCAGAGCACTTGGCCTGCTGATAGCTTCTACTTAACAATTACAAGCTTTTTAACTGTATTTTTTCTGATCTGCTCTTGAATTATAGCAATTCATATAAAGAATTACTCATAAACATGATTTGAAATCTCAGAATTCCTTATATATGTCCCATCTATATCAGAAAAATAAAACAAGTACTTTGTTAACAAAGTTTCTGGGTCTTTACAGTCATTTTGTTTTTACTGTGTTACAGATGTCGGAGATGAAAGCTGAATGCATAGAAGTGATGATGAAGAAGAAGACGTGAAAGAGCTGGAAGAACCTGCTAATAAAGAGTAGAAGAATGGAGAACCAAAATGAAGATGAAGAGTTTTGCTGATGAGCGAGCAGGAGTCAGAGGTTCCCATGAGACCAACATTCTGAACAGAAATGAGCAGGACGAAGCTGGACACTCTGTGCATGAGGTCAACAGCCAAGGTCAGATGTTGGAAAAAACTTTTGGATTGAGAAATGATAGATTTATTTGACTAAAGAAGTTGTGCAGAAGACAACATCTGGCAGCTAATGAAAAACTCAAACTACGGTGTGGAATGAGTCATTTTGTTGTAAAATAACGTACCTATTCACTTAACTCTTCTTACAGTCTCTGTTCTTTTTTTAAATGAGTTGCCAAGGATGGGAAGACTCCTCTTCACCTTTTTCTGGGAGAACTTTGGCCATGTGTGATCCAAAGGAAACCTGAGGAGATCAGCCTTCTCCAGCTGGAGTGACCCTCATGACCTCCTCCAAGATTGGGTTAGTCACAGACAGGCCTGCAGTGCATACTACGTCCACATGCTTAACCACGTCCTGAAGGCCATCTCTCTGTCACAAAATGCCCAACTCAGTGAGCAGAGAAGAAAATCTGCTGCTGAGTTCCAGAACCAGACAGAAAACCGGGACTGACCCAGTGCAAACCGAGAACTCTTGTTTTTATCCATGACTGATTGACAGCTAGGGTATTAGTTAAACACCTATTTTTGCTTAAAAAAAGTGTTTTTTACATGTCATGTGACCTCTTTCTGGTTATAATGGACATATATTCAGAAAATGAAGGTTAAAGTAACAATCTGAGTATTTGTTTTTTCAAAACAGTGGGATCAGGAGCAGGCAAAAACATGCAGTTTGAAAAAAAAAGAGCTTATTTCTGACAGAAAATTTTCTGGATGGAACACAAGCTCCCTGCTGCATCCAGGTACATCTATATCCTTGAAAACTTCAGTTCTTATTTTTATTTTGTCTAAAAACATTCATAATATAATTAAAAGAGCACTTGCAATGCTTTTAAATCCATCAAAAGATGTTTCAGAGTGGGTCTTCAAGGAGGAAAAACTGGAGATTTGTTACACAGATTGAGAGGCTGAATTTCAACACTTGGGCCATAATAACATGTAGAAGAAGTGAGGTGAACTGTGAATTCTTTCAGATGCATAGTACCTCACTAATGTCTTGCTGTGTGGACTCATGTTTGCAGGGGTGTCACTGTGAGAAACAACGTACAGCTACCTCTACACCTGTGACATCATCATCACATCTCTGCTGAGGCTGCTCGCTGTTCTGGGAGCAGAAGGAGAAAAGAGAGGACTTTGACTCTCTGTCATTCATCGAGCTGCTTGTGGTGGATCATTCAGACATCTTCCTCATGGAGAACTGGGAACACGTCCTGGTAAGAGCACACGTACTGTTGTGGTGTAAGATAATTGTCAAAAAGCAACGTATTTATAAAAGTAAAGTCAAATTCATAAAATCTAAGTTGTGCACACATTTATATTTGTGCACATCTTTACAGGAAAATATGAATACAACATTTAGTTTAAGTTTATCATGTCTGTTTTGAATACAACTTTTTGTTTTTGAATATGCTTTCTCTTTGTCTTGAATACAAGTTTCTACTATTAACGTCCTGAGTCCTGTTCGTATGTTTCTCCAGTTCAAAGAAACGAGTACTTCCAGTTTCAGGGAAGTAAAAAAATTGTTATGAAGTTGGTAGTTGTTACATGCATTTTTTCTTTCTTTTTTAATACCAGAAAAACAATAAGAAACACTTAAGTTTTCATTGGTATTAAGACTTAGTGATTATAAACACAAGGTGTAAAAAAAGTATGTATTTTCAAATATTGGTATTATAAAATATAATTTATAATATAATAATAATAAATAGTACATTTTATTTAAAAACGCCTTTCAGGTTCTCAAGGTCGCTTTACAAAGAAACGCTAAAAACACACTTGTAAAACAAACAAGTTAAAAACTAAAGTATAAAAACACTTTAGTGGAAAACAGAAGATGCTATGAGTAAGCTTGTCTGAACGGGAAGGTTTTGAGTTGTGATTTGAAAGCTGTTAGAGAGTCCAGGTTTCTGAGATCAGGGGGAAGAGAGTTCCAGAGTTTGGGGGCAGAGCAGCTGAAGGCTCTGCCTCCCATGGTGCAGAGGCGGGGCAGGGGAACAGACAGGCGAAGGGAGGATGAGGACCGCAGGGAGCGAGACGGTGTGGGGATGTTGATTAGTCCAGACAGGTATGGAGGGGAGAGGTTGTGGATGGCCTTGAAGATGTGCAGAAGGATTTTGAAGTTGATGCGTGACTGGACCGGGAGCCAGTTCAGGTGCTGTAGAACAGGTGTGATGTGGTGGTGAAGAGGGGTTCCAGAGATGATCCGAGCTGCAGCGTTTTGAACCAGTTGAAGTCTATTGATGGATTTCTTGGAAGACCGAAGAGGAGGGAGTTGCAGTAGTCAGGCGGGCTGGTGACGAGGCTGTGGACCAGGATGGAGGCTGAGTGAGAGGTGAGAGAGGGACGGAGACGGTTGATATTACGGAGGTGGAAGAATGAGGACCGGCTGATGTTGCTGATGTGGGTCTGAAAGGACAAAGAGCTGTCGAGGACGACACCCAAGCTTTTTACCTGTGATGATGAGATGACTGGGGAATCGTCAATGGAAAGTGTCAGGGAGTTGAGTTTAGAGAGGATGGATCTGGTGCCAACAAGAAGTTCAGTTTTATTGCTGTTGAGTTGCAGGAGGTTTGAGGCCAGGTTTAAGTTCTGACAGACAGGCTGTAGAGACGGAGGGGAATTTAGAAAGATCAAAGTTTACTTTTATTTGTTTCTGTAGTTTAAAGGAAACTTCAAAGTGCCAGGTACACAAAGTGAGGTTTGAATTCCTTTTTGGGCTCATTTTAAATAGTATTCTCATGTTAGTCTAACATTCTCCTAGCCTGTCATGTTTTTTCACAGGAATGATGGAGAATTGGTTAGACCGACCTGAATTGAGTGTATTTTTTATAACCTGTTTGTGTTTTCTAATCAGCAAGTACACCTGCATCTGTTGGATTCTTTCTTAGTCGACTCATCCAGAGTCAGGACGTGAACCTGAACACTCGGGGCAGACGCTACATGCAGACGCTGGGTGTTCAGCTCCATCCAGAACCCACAGATTGATAACACCTCACCAAACGTTGTTCCAACTACAGAGGACAGGTACACTCTGCTGTTCACTTTTTATTGAAAGGAAATAGATTTTATTTTATTAAGAACTGTTTTTCATTTGTACTGTCATGATGTGTGTTTGGCCTCAGATGGATTCAGATGTTTTCTTCCCTGGAGCTTCGATGATCACAATACCTGGTAAATCGTTTACAATCCAAGCTTCTGATATTAAAGTAGATACTGTGGTTTTTACTGGTTGTGGGGTTTTTATTTTGTTTTTGACGCTTGTTTTATTTTATTGTATATTCATTTATTTTATTTTTTACAGGTTTTCTGTCTTTTTCCCTTGACGTGCCTAATAAATCCTCAGATCAGTTTGGGAGGCCAACTCGTTCCTGTTTTTCAGATGGAAGAAGGAGAATGCTCACAAGTGTCAGTTTTTTCTGGGAAACATCAAAGAATTTCTAGTTTTTTTTTAAATAATAAAAAATTTGCTAAAATTTGAGTTTGGTCTTATTGTAGTTAATTCAAGCATACTACATGGTTAAGTTAGTATACTGAAAATCAGCTGTACTGAATACTGTTATATATTAGCCTAAAGGATGAACATTCTTCAGCTCCTGTCTTTTCCCCTTCTTTATATGCAGTCGTTGGATGAAGGATCAGAAGTGATGCTGCATTATAATAATTTTCTTGCAAGTCCTTTGGATTTAATGGTGCTTTACACTGCTGCTTAAATGCAGTACATTTTAAAACAGTAACATATTTTTTGAAGCCTAAAAAATTAGAATAAATGATTAAATTCATAAATTATAATAACGTCAAGTCATTCATAGGTTTCCAGCTTAAAAAAAATTGTTTTTGAAAAAGTAATCTTAAAATGTATTGTCCATTCATGTAGTTGTATTTTTTACATTCAAATGATTTTTTTATGCTTTAAAATGTGACAAAATCCTAATTTAAAATCTATAACTATTTGGTAACTTTAGAAACCTGTCTGCATCACATGAGGTAGCATCCATTTTGTGAAACTTACATGGTAGAGGATTTTAAAGGAATTTTTGGTGCTAAATGATTCATATTAAATCATTCCAATTTTCTGAATAAAGCTCACAGATGCTCCCTTTTTTTTAACAAAAGGGGATAGTGATTTAAAGTTTTTAAAGTCCAATGGAGAAAAAAAATGGTTTGTGTTCGCTTTTTTGTTTTATTTTTTACAAAAGTGGTTTATCCCACTTTTCTATGGGCTGTGGCGGGGGCGTGCTGCCTGTGATTGGCTGAGGTCTCCTCAACCATCTTCTGTTAGCAGTCCTCGTCCCTCTTCTTAGCGTTTGCTTCGGAGGGTTCAGACGGTTTTTCCAGACTTCTGTGAGAAACGGTTTTCCTTGGATTTGAATCCAGAAAAGCGACTGCTGTGCTCATCGGAGGATTTCTTCTGCCCGGAGGAACTCGGACCAAACAGGGTTAACTTTTATCTCTGTTTTCCGTGTGAGTTTTCTGTACGCCTTCCCCCTCTCTGTTTCTGCAGGCGCCATCTTTGACCCGGACTCAACATCTAGACGTCGAGGTAAGTCTGTTGTTTAGCCTAAATGCTCAAGAGTATTTTTGAAAACAATGTTTGTGCTTCGTGATTTTCGTGCTGCTGTGTAAATGAGTGTATTATTTGTGGAATTGATGGTGATTTTCGTCGGAGTCGTTTTTTGTGGTGGATTACCGTAACATCAATGGACTGTGCCGTCTTGTGAAGCTAGCAAGACGGCTAGCTTGCTAGCTAGCTTTAGCCGTAAGGTTCACTGAGAAATCTGCTTAAAAGTCCAGCTTCGTTCTTACAAGTTTTTCCCGCGGGCTGTACACTGTATAATGGCTATAATGGTTTAGGCTTGGCGTGTTGATGAACGTTTATTGAAATGGTTTAGCTGAGAGGTGCTTCGTGGCTATCGGTCGAGGGGGGAGCTGGATTCAGATCTCACTGGCTGTAGTTTGAACTCGAGTGGAGTCTAGTGGGCAGCTTGTTAACTTTTGTTGTTTTTTTTGTCACGTTTTTCTTTCATTGTTCAGCGCTCGTTGTTCTTTTTCTATCTCGTAATCAATATTAAAAATACTGAGCTGAAATCTGAGATCAAAGCAGCTATGACCCAGAAGAAACTGTGTTTGTGTGGATTCTTATTATTATGAAGCTGGATGTTGGATTGTGAGGTGTAATTAGGTTGATAATAGTAGCAAAATTGGCTATTTTCGAATGTAAAATGTATGATTACTAGTTGTTTGTGAACAAAATGGCTGCATGGTGGTGAATTCTAACAAAAAAGCAAAAAATAGTGGTGTTTTGCATTTTCTCTTTGTACATGTATGGCTTTTCTCCAGATGCCCACTGTCCAAAATCATATTTCATGGGTCAACAGTATCTGTAAGTTGTCCCTAGATGTGAGTTTTTGAGACTTCTAAGAGTTAGTTTGGCAACCTGCTGGTGTGTGCTGCTGCTGTGTGATGTGAGGTTTTTATGTGTTGAGTGGATTTATGTTAATGTTTTTATGTGTGTATGTATTGCTTTATTGTTGGGCTTCTATATTTTGTAAGCTACTATTTAACTTAAAGTGTTTTCTATATTTGAAAGTAGAAAAATAAAAATGCTAGAAAAGCCAAATCAAACAGGTCATTGTGGCTTTATTGCACTACTGTATACATTTTTATATACATTTAAATGCGATTCAACTCTGCGATTTCCCTCTAAACACCAAGTAGAAGTAGAATGGATTGTCTGCATTAGCTTACTTTTAATATAAATATAGCCAATAGATTAAACCTATTGCCATTATTTTTAGCCAGATGCTTCTGATCAGTTTAATCCTTTCTTAGGAAGCCCTGCAGAAAGTAGCTCCCTTAAACTCTGTAACGATGACCTCTTCTCTAACTCTTTGATGGACATTACACTGGAATCCAAAACGACAGCAACAAAACGAAAATTATAGGGGTGTCGGAAAAAATCGATTCACATTCGAATCTAGATTCTCATTTTTAACGATTCAGAATCGATTCTAAATATCCAAGAATCGATTCGCCCCCTCCCGTCATATTCCTGCATTTATATGTTTTATTTAATGGCTCGAACCTGCTAGTTTACTTGCAAGCCGTAATGTTTGTCCCGAAACGGCTACCGTAGTTTGTTTTCCCTGGAGGCGAGCGGAGCTTACTGAGCGCGCGCTACGCAACATGAGAGAAAAAAAGATTCCTCCTGTCCCGTTATAAATTGGCAAATGTTTGGGCTCACTTTGGATTCCACAAATCCTGGGGTAAGGAGCTTGACATGACGTGCAGTGTGTAAAATCTGTTAAATCAGACACTTCAGGAACACTTCAAATGCTCGCGCTCATATCTCGTCCCATCACCGGAGCTTAAAGTTTGAAAAGTCTTTCTCTGCCTTCATACTGTTGAAATCATCCGTCCCTCCAGGATTTCCTGATGTTTCGACAACAACTTTTAATGCAAATCCAATCAAACCCGAGATTTGTTGCGCACCTTGCAGCTTTTATTTTCACCGCAATTTATTGAGATCAATCTACCGTGACAACAGTCATGGATGACCACGTGACCGTTTCCCTTCCGACTCGGCCGTGCTCTCTTTCATTGTAGTTCTATAGTCCTCTCACACTTTTTCTCTTCATAACGCGCGTGAACGGTCACCCCGCAGGTGAGCATGCGCTGCGTGCACGCGGGGGTGAAGGTGCGCTGTCCCCGGGCGCGCACGCGGCACGGGGGGCGCAGGTACAGATCAGTCTGTTATATTGCGCGGGACACAGCTGCTGCACAACAGGTACAGAGTATGAAGAGAAATACAGAGAGAGACTCTGGAAATCTTGAACCATTTCACTTTAACTGGTAATGTAAAGGAAGAATTTAGAGTCTGCAGGAAAAGAATTCCATCTAGAACCTCCTCCACAACAAACCTACAGACACCTGAGAGAAGCGTCTTTAAAACAGAGCAGATCAATAAAACCAGATCAACTCCTCAAAGCCTTTGTCTTCATCTACCAGCAACTCAGCAGTGATGCTTTAGAAATAGATAAAGAGGAAGATTCTGAAAACATCTGAGGATTCATCTGTTTATGATGTTTTTAAGTTCATGATTTTTCACTGGAAATCTGGAAATATTTTATTCTAAAATATGTTTAAATCCTCACATATTTGCGTTATGTTAGCAGTAAAGACCAAAGTTCATTTTATGTTTGACAGTTCTATTCAAGTTAAATGACAGCTCAAGGAGATGATGCTGTATTTACTTTGTGCATATGTTATAATAAAAGAATTGAAACATGAGAATATGATTTGTATTTCATAATTAAATTTTTAGGCGCTTTTAAAAATATGTATATATTCAAACACATTGGAACTTTTTACAAAAGCTGCTGCAACATCGGCCATTTCAGGCCAGAACAATCATAAAATATCTTCTGTGAAATCCTTGAGGGTCTGAATAATTTAAGTTTGCACAGTATCATAAATATTTCCCTTTTTATTAACATTTTCCTTTGTGTTTTAAATGTCTGAATCGAGAATCGAGAATCGTTTCAGAATCGAATCGGCACCCCAAGAATCGGAATCGAATCGAATCGTGACTTGTTGTAAGATTCACATCCCTAGAAAATTAGGCGTTAAAAGTAATCTCGCAGGCCCATCATTTGAAGAAGGTTAAAAATCAAAATTGATGATGTTGCTGTGAATGGGGTAATGTAACTAGAGAGCCTAGCAAGAAACATTTTACTTTAATCGTGATGTTTGCCAGACTCTATGCTCAATCTTAGGGATTGAGTTCCAAAAGTTTAATGCCCCAGTTTCTTCTCCAATTGGTTTATTAGGGCCGCCCTGCACCAGTGAAAGTATAGTGGGAGATGGTAACTGTTACTTTCGGGCCATCTCCCAGGCTGTGAGTGGATCGCAAAATGCTCACAGAAAAATTCGGTTAGCTGTTGTAAAACATATGGAAAACAATCCAGATCAATATAGCTGGGTAATTGGACGCGAATACTCCTCTGTAGCTGATTACATTGACAAATCTAGAATGCGTTTCGTTAGTGTTTGGGCGACAGATGTTGAAATTCAAGCTACAGCGGATTTATTGGGTGTAAACGTTTTTGTTTTGTTTGCTGGCAGGTGGCTTAGACACCAGAGCAGCAGGGAACAATTATCAGAAAATGGAATTTATATTCAAAATTGTGGTGGCGTGCATTTTGAAAATATTATATGTGTCAAAGATTCACATCAGGACCGCTGTGTTGGTTGTTGCTCGTCTGACTCAAAAAACTATTCCGTTTCCATGATAAACAGCACATTAGCTCGACAAACATTAGTAGGAGTTTTTAATTGGCAACCAGACAGAAGTGGAAATTTTCCCTCCAAATACGTCTTAGACCAAAAAGACTTAATATGCAAAAAAGTATCAAAAGGAAAATTTACAGAGAAATGAGAGAGAACGGCTAAAACGTACTATAAAAACAAAATATTTTAAAAATACAATTTTCAGACAAAAAGTCAGGAAATAAATAGGAAACGACTTAAACAAAGATACATAGAAATTGATGATTTTAGAGAAATAGTAAAGTCGAAAGCAAAAGCACAATACGCTGATGTAATGCACAAAAATAGAATTAAAGCAAAAAGAAAAGCGAAATATTGGACGGATGTAACACATCGGAATATATTGAGAGCTCAGAGCAGAGAAAAATATCGGACGGATGTAACGCACCGGAGTACATTGAGAGCTCTGAGCAGGAAAAATACAGGACAGATAGAACACACCGGCACGCATTGAAAGCTTTAAACAAAAATAAATACAGGACAGATGAGTCCTACAGAATTGGTAAGAAATTCCAAAGCAAAAGGAAATACAGAGAAAATTCTTCATTCAGGCGGAGTGTCATAAATAATGCAAAATTGAAGAGGCAGTTGTCAAGAAAGAAAGCACAGAGTTTTAAGTAGTCATAAGGGCTTCCTAAAAAAGGTGGAACATGGTCCAGAGTTTGTTTGCTGTGTGTGCAAACAGACTTCTGTTCCATCACCAGGTTCTGCTGTGTGTCAGAGAGAGATATATAGTAAAACTGTACAGACAGCAGAGGTTGCAGATCGGTGCATTAGTGAGGACTACCTGCACTGCTGCAACATGGACTGTGAGAGTCCGTGTTTTTTATTGGGGACAGCTCGGAGCGCTCTGTGGATTTGCCACAGCTGCAACTCCAAGTTAAAGAGAGGTCAGACCCGCCTGAGTGGGTCGGTAATAATTGAAGGTTCATCCTGTCCCACCAGAATTGGCCTGTTTAAAATTAGAGAGCAGCATCTGATTGCACTGCACATACCTTTCATGAAGATGCTCGCTTTACCTAAAGGTGGACAAAAATGGAATTCATGGTCCAATCACGTGTGTACCTGCCAACTTAGTGCAAACAACTAATGTGCTGCCTCGGTCTGACATGGAAGGATTTTTATTGCGTGTTAAATTAAACGTAAATTGACTTACAAGGGTCATTATGAGTATCAGTTTGTGGATACCATGCCACATTAGGCGGGCCTTGTAGTATTTGAAACAAAATAACCAGTACTATAAAGACATAGAGTTTAATGAATCTTGGCTCAATGACTTTTGTAAAGAAGAATTAGAAAACGAGAATCAAAATGAAGTAGAAAACAAGGCGGACAAAAAAGAACAAAAAGAGGAAGTGCCGATGATGGAGAAGATGAGCTTCTCCATGACAGACAGACTCACTGCATGTTCCAGGATTCTGCTCTGTTTCCTGTGGACATCGGCCAAGAAGTCCTCGATCATATTTTGAGGACATTTTGAATTTGGCCCCGGCAGAAGGTAATAATCCGGTCCGACTATTATCTGATCGGAAAATGAGGCTAAATGCTTCCCTGTAATTTTCCAGACGGCAAAAACGTTTCCATGAAATTAGGAAGCACAAATTGTCTCTCTCGCGTATTTAACAACAGGATCCTCCATGCTGACGGTAGGTTTGCACAGAACGTTGAATACATCTTCTTTGCACAGTACATGTCGGAGGTGGAGAAGGTTGTGTGTAGTGTGTCTGTGGCTCTTCGTAAAGAGAAGACAGGAAGTGCATCTGAAAGCGTAAGTGCCGATGCACGTTCCGAGAAGTCTCTGAAGAAGCTTTAGAGGTGGACCAGGGCTATTGTTTTCTCGGCCTATTCGAGGCACTCCGGCATTTTGGCAGGCCACACAGAAAGATTTGTTAGCATGTGTTCGTCAGCTGGGGGTACCCGTTTGGTTTTGCTCATTTTCTTCTGCCGATATGAGATGGAAAAATCTCCTCGACACTGTGTTAAGACAGGAGGGGAGAACCCAAACAGCTGACCAGTGGATTGGACGGACCGTTGTGATTTGTTGCGGAGGAACAGCGTGACGGCAGCACGCATGTTTGACTTCCGCTGGCATTGTTTCCTCATGGAGGTTCTGCTGTCTCCTGCCAATCCAATAGGAAAAATTATCGATTACTTTTATAGGATTGAGTTCCAGCAGCGGGGTCCCCTCATGTTCATGCTTTGTTCTGGTTGAAGGAGGCCCCACGATAGGGAAGGCGACGGTTGAGGAGGTTGCCGCATTTATTGATAAGTATGTGACCTGCGAGATTCCTTGGATGATGAGGTGCTGGCAGAGATTGTACTGTCTGTTCAGCAGCACTCCAGGACACACAAAATCATGTAAAAAGGGGGGAAAACATGTCGCTTCAACTTTCCCAGAACAGCATCCGGCCGAACATTTGTTATCGGTGAAGAAAAGAAACTGAAATGTCCCAAATTCGGACCCGAATCAGATTGGCGAGGTGGGTGATAAAGTAAAAGATGAGTGTATCTGCTGGCAAATCGTGATTAGGAAGCGAGAAGCCGAGATGGCAGCAGAAGCATTGATCGACATTACAAAGGAGATCTTCGATGAGAAATCTAAATTTGACACCCTGGAACAGATCTTTCAACATTTCCAAATTGACCAGGATATATATGAAAGTCTGTTCAGGGCCTGTAATAGAAAAAGAAAAGTCGTCCTAAAAAGAGATAAAAATGAAATCTGGATCAACCCGTACAACAAGTCCCTGTTAAAGTGTTGGAATGCAAACATGGACATTCAATACATCGTGGACGCTGAAGGAATGTATTACTCATACTGCTTTGTAAACCATGTATTACATTAGGCTGCAAAGTGCTTGTCATATACATAGGATGTGGTCAGAGACAGGTGCAACAACAGGAAAGAGCAGAAAAGAATTCCGTTGACATATGATGAGTACTTGCAGATTGCATGAATCTGATTGGATGACAGCTTTTGCATATTGCATGTATCAATAAAACCAACCTGTCGCGGAAGAACAACTGAGACCAGTGACCAGAGAGAGCCTTGGTTGCTATGTGACTGGTTCTCCGTCTCCCTTCGCGAAGGTGAAACTGAAAATGCCCTTTGTTTGAACTTTCTGTGGTGCAAACTCTAACTGACTTTTATCTTCTGAGATTCCTGACTCCAGACCCACACACGAAGCAGAATCTTGGATTTCTCGCTTCAACAATTGGCGCCCAACGTGGGGCTTGGGGAAGAAGGAACGTGAATTGAACGCGAACCGGAACGAACGGACTAAGGACACAAGGCGCGCGCAACATAATTAAAGGTAAGGCAGTACCTTTTTCAAAAACTGCTGATTGAAGACGCTAAATTACTTCGTGTCCTTGTCTAAGTAAATTCTGTGTTCACAAATGAATTAAAGGCCATAAAATAGTGAGTCTGAAACGTAATGAATGATTTTAAGTAAGAATATTGTTGAGTCTGGGACTCGCCTAGATTGTGACGGATCAAATAGTTGTTTGACGAAACTTCTATAGAAGTCAGGTGAAAAACCTGGGAATTGAGGCACCCCCTAATATCATAGGATCTGGATCCTCGAGACCATTGTGTCTCTGGTTTGAGTCTGGGACTCAGGGTCAGGGACCCCACGAAATAATCGAACGAAATAATCGAGTCTGGGACTCAGCGGTCAGGGACCGCAAGAACTATGTAGATCTGGGATCTATTTGTGTGGGTTTGGAACCCTGAGACGTCGATCTCTAAAACGGACCTTGGTTTGGAACCAAGTAGAAAAAAATAGATATAATAGGAGAACAACGGAATGAATGTTGGGCAGAATGAAATAACCGTGAGTGGACATTAGGTCACTGGACGGATGCACACACGTAGGTTGTGAATGAGAAATAGGTGTGATTGATTGTTCTGAGGATCATTTGGAATCGGACGCAGTCCGAACCCAGAACAACTGTATTTTTCTGTGTAAAGGGAGCGATCGGAATTGAAAAGTTGGTACACTTATGACAGCTGTGTCCGCAGGAATTCACATTCCTGTAGAAGTTTGATACAGTGGATGTTCATAGGTACACAGTGACTGATCGCCGATCCTCCCCCAAAAATTTAAGTAAATTTTAAAAGGTGAAAACGTGTTAAGACCTCTGGAGTTAATATGGAAGGTGAATTTGACCGTGAAACTCATGATGACGGGTGGGGTCCGAACGAAGTATTTCTAACTATTAGGGAACAATTAGCAGTACTAGAAAAAGCGGTTCGAAAAGTTCATGATGAAAAGGATGCTGCAAAGTTAGTGGTAGGAATGACAGATCAGGTGTTAAAGAAATGGACCAAAACTGACCTAGAGAAACGAATACCTCTGGAGAAATGGTTTAGAGCAAAGGCTGAGGAAGCAAAAATGGAGGAAGAGACATGTGAAAAAGAAACAGAAGCAACTTCGTGGATTAGGAAGGGGAAATTAAA
Source organism: Oryzias javanicus (assembly GCA_003999625.1). Lineage (NCBI taxonomy): Eukaryota > Metazoa > Chordata > Actinopteri > Beloniformes > Adrianichthyidae > Oryzias > Oryzias javanicus. Next base: position 34,773 of record ML136776.1, read on the forward strand.
AGATAAATCTAAGAAAGCACAGCCAAGCAGAATCACAAGTTCCAGTGCCACATTAATTGACAATATTATTACTAATAATGTGGAGCAGTTGTTCAAAGTGGCTTACTATATAATGACATTTAGTGACCACTTGCCTGTTTTCACAATTTTTGATTTGTACCCATTGAAAACTAAAACTCAGAAACAGTTAAATTGTTATCGCAGAGAACAGAAGTAACAGTCAACGAGTTTAGAAAAAGTCTGTTTCAAAGGATTGGTCAAAAGTTTATGTGACCGATGTGAATGTTGCTTATGAAAGTTTCTGGCCATTTATATTTCTCTTTATAATAAATGCTGCCCATTAAAGTTATTAAGGAAACGTCAAAACTCACTAAGCCCTGGATGACAAGAGGACTAACTAAAGCATGCAGAAAGAAAAATAAACTGTATAAAGATTTTATGAAAAAACCATACAGTGAATAATGAGATGAAATACAAAACTTATAAAAATAAACAGAAAGGGAATATGAAAGCAACATGGAAGATTCTGAATGAAGCAATTCATCCGAATTTACAAAAAAATAAAGCTGCCAGATTACTTTGTCAATAATGATCTGGTAATAAATAATAGCAAAGAAGTAGCAAATCAATTTAATAATTTTTTTGTTAATATTGGAGTAAATATAGCTAATTCAATAGACAGTCCCAGTAATCATAAAATACATAGCATAGACACAATCCTACAATCTATGTTTGTTGGAGATGTTGATGAGAGTGAAATATTAGCTATAGTAAAAAAAAAAGTGAAAACAAATCATCCACTGATAGTGATGGACTTGATATGAAAATCGTAAAAAAAAAAAAAAACAATTGATTGCATCATTAAACCATTGACCTACATCTGCAATTTATCGATACAGTCTGGTGTTTTTCCTGAGAAAATGAAGGTAGCAAAAATTATACCAATCTTTAAAAGTGGCGATGAACATCTATTTACTAATTATAGACCTATATCATTACTCTCACAATTCTCCAAAATCCTTGAAAAATTGTTTGCTTTTAAGCTAAAAGTTTTTTTTTTTTTTTAGAAAAAAATGAAATACTTAGTGAAAAACAATATGGATTTAGTCACAAAGATCTACAGCGCTGGCTCTAATAGAGCTAACTGAAAAGATTACAACTGCTGTAGATAACAAACAATACACAGTTGGAGTGTTCATCGATCTACAAAAAGCATTTGATACGATTAATCATGATTTACTGTTATCTAAACTATCTATGTATGGGATTAGAGGTCTGTCATTCCAGTGGCTCAAAAGTTATCTAACTAATAGACAACAGTATGTCCAAGTAAATGGAACAAATTCAAACCATCAACAGATCACTACTGAGGCCACAAGGATCTGTATTTATCCCCTACTTTTTATTTTATTTATAAATGATATTTACAAAGTTTCCAAAATAACCCAGTTTTGTTGTTTGCTGATGACACATCCATTTTCCACTCTGGATCAAATGTACTTGAGCTGATGGTAACGCTAAAAAAAGAAAATAACTAAAGTGAAAAATTGGTTTTCTGAAAATAAGTTATATTTGAATTGGAGAAAACAAAGTTTATGATTTTTAGTAATCGGCAAACAGATGAAAAATTTAACATTAAACATTGTCAAGTTAACATTTGCAAAGTAAGTGAAATAAAATTTCTAAGAGTTATTTTGGATGAAAAGTTGAAATGGAAATCTCACATTAATCATTTGAAAAAGAAAATTAGCAAAAATATTGGAATTCTTTACAGAGTAAAAGATATATTAATAGTCAATGCTTACGCATGTTATATTGTCCTTTATTTGCATATTTTAGTTACTGCCTTGAAATCTGGGGAAAAGCATATTCAGTTCATACAAAGCCTTATTTATCTTACAGAAAAAACAATAAGAATAATCAACAAAAAAAGCATGAACAATAAACCATATATATATGAGCTTCGCAGAAAGTAAAATATTGGAACAATGGCTTTAGATGGTACTTGAAAAACAGTGGATCAATGGAAGATGAAAATCACAGAAAACAGCGAGTAGATTATTGCATGGTCGCAGCAGCATCACAACGCCCCCACATATGACAACTCGCGCCTCAACAGGAAGCAGGCAGGAAGCAGCAGCCAGCGTGTGCGGAGAGCTAGATGACGAGAAACCACCTTTACACCGGCTCAGCTTGGCTCAGCCGAACCACAGAAACCGTCATATGAAATGTTATCTAGGTCAGGGAGAAGTCTGCAACAGCCCTTACTGCAAACAGGACAGACTGACATAAAATACAAGCCAACAACCTAGGTGATCTAACCACACTATGTGACAATCGCGCAATAGCTCACGCTGTATGACTCCTCTGCGGCCGGGAGGTCGAACAACAGCAGATACGATCGACGAACCGGATGACACACTTTTCAGCAGGCCTGCAGAGACATTTGGAGGGGCAGGTGCCCGAGCACCCAGCCCCCCCCTCTGCACGTGCCTGTTTCAGCGATCACAGTTTTGATCGGAAAACGCTTAGAGAAAAGTTTCCACTACCAAACGGGGCTAGTATCCCTAAATTTACCTGATCCCTTGAAAACGCCACGTCAGTTTCTGGAGGAGTGCAAAACTATGTGGGAAAACCAGACAGATTAATCCTAACAGAGACACACCCAAAGAGAATGGTACAGAGCGCTCTGTTAGAAGGAGCTCCCACTGCAGTACAAAACGCCATGAAGAAAACCAGACCTCCCAGGTGCCGACTCCACTGTGTGGACAGACATTTTATTCATCACCTGACTCGCGCACGGGACGAAAAGACTAAAGCAGATGACCAGATAAAAGACCTTCAGACTCAATTACTTAAAATGCAGATAGCAGAGCACGCCAAAAGGTGCATAAAGAGAAAATAAGAAAACTGCAAAAATAATGTATGAGGGCCCTGGAGGTAGCAGCGCACCCGCTGCCACTCCATTACCTCCGCCACCTTTTACAGTACGCACAGCAGTCTATGGGATGGACAGCCAGGCCCGGGGAGGCTCAGTGGGACCACAGATGGATAGGGCAATGATGTTTGCTTCCTCTGTGGAAGTCTTGACATTGACACGCAACTGCCATATGGAGCAGGACGACCCAGCCGCCCGTTCAGAGGACGAGGAAATGGTAGAGGGCCTCCCCGAGAGAGCGCGATGAGAGGCAGAGGTCCAGCTCGCCAGATGCCTACAGGACAGTGGATGGCCCAAATGCTTGGGATCCCTCCCACCAATGACGCTCTCCCACCGAGCACTCGAAGCAGGGGCACGCAGACCCCATGCTGCTTCTGGACATTGAGGTCAGCGCAAACCTTTCCAGGTGGACACAGGGGACACATGTCCACCCTGAATATTGTAAACCCAGCTGCTCTCTCTACACGCACAACATCCATGGTGGGCTTCTCGGGGAAGAACAGACTCTGCCTTTCACAAAACCTTTGCAGACCGCGCTGGTCCGCAAACTGTTGACCACCAGTTCTATTCTCTTCCGCTGTACCGGTCAACCTCATGGTCGAGATTTGCTGATGAAATTCGGAGCCACCATACTGTGTGGTGCTGATGGACTACAAGGACTCTTAAAAATGGCACCTCACATACCTGCTCAAGCCAACAGAGTTCAAGCTCCGTGTTTACCTGTTGGACCCTCTACCAGAAAAGCACGTGGACATTTACGGGACTACTGCAACCAGAGACCCCACAGGAGCGTTGTTGTCCTCTTATCTGTCTTGGAAACCCTGGGTCTCCACCCTGGGCCTTATGTTTCACCTCGTGACCCCTTACATGTAACTTTGTACTATGACAGAACAGAAGATGACACCTACAAACACGCTTTCCAGACTACATAGAAGGTGACACATGGACTATTAGAACAGGAGACTTGTTTATCGCACCTGACTCTCAGTGGAACACACCCATACTTCCTGTAGAAAAAAAGAATACTGGTAAATATCGCATGCCGCATGACCTCAGAGCCGTTAACGAAGTGCTATTAACCCCCACTGTTCCAGTGCCTAATCCATACGTCGCTCTAACTAACATCTCACCTTCTCATTGCTGGTTAGCTTATAGATCTAGCAACGCTTTTTCTCACTCCCACTGCATCCACGCTGTAGAGACATCTTGCTTTCACATATCAGGGTGTGCAAATGAGATACACCCGCCTACCACAGGTTTTGCGCTCTCCAGAATCTTTAACCAAATCCTGAAAGAATCTCTATCCACATGCGAGCTGCCTCCACACGCCACCCTCATCCAAATGTAGATGACTCCTCATCGCCGCTCCAACAGAGACGAGTTTAACTGCCACAGCACAGTGTTATTACATCTGGCTAAACACGTACAAAGAGCCGCGAAAAGTGCAAATCTGTAGACGCCAAGTTGAGTTTCGGGACGCTCATATCACAGTCAGGAACAAGCGTGTCCGCCACACACATAGATCTCTGTCCTTTCGCACCCTCAACCGCAGACAGTGAAAAGCATGTTTTCATTCCTGGCTGACTGATATAGCAGATCCTACATCACCCAATTATGCCACGCTAACACGACCTCTACGTGACATGGTAAAAAACAGGGCATGCGAAACCTATCTGCTAAATAAATTGGACCGTGAAGCTGAGAGGCCTTCACCACAGTGAAGCAGACCCCTCTCATCAGCAGCAGAACTCGCTACTACAGATTCACACAACTTTTTTCTGGATGTTTCTGAAACAGGAAATGAAGCTAACGTGTCCTGTTTCAGAAAAAGGGAGTAAGAAGAGTGTTAATGTATCACGTTCACACACGAAGAAAAACATGCAGAAAATTCACCACAGGAACCCCACATGTGTGTACTGACCTCGCTGCAAAAGAAGATAAGTCAGGGCAACCTAGAAGCCACACCCAACCAGGAGCTAG
>ML136777.1:0-39630 GCA_003999625.1 Oryzias javanicus
TGGATTTGAAATTACTGCACCTTACGTCAAGTAACCACTTTTTACAGACCAGCATGACTACTTTGTCATTTTTGAGTTGCACTCAAACACCATTGAAAGAAACTTTTAAAAAAAAAGAAAGAATAAACATTTTAAACAGTTTAACATTTTTAAAACTTTTGAAGATTTGATTGTGGACTTTGAAATTTATGGCCACCTTACGTCAAGTAACCACTTTTACAGACCAACATCACGACTCTGTCATTTTTTGAGTTGCAATCAAACATCATTGAAAGAAAACTTTAAAAAACAAGAAAAATTTTTTTACAAACTTTTGAAAACTTTATTGTGGACTTTGAAATTTATGGCCACCTTATGTCAAGTCACCAACATACCAGCATGACTAATTTGTCATTTTTTGAGTTGCACTCAAACATCATGAAAGAAACTTAAAAAAAAAGAATAAACTTTTGAAAATGTAAATGTGGACGTTGAAATTTATGGCCACCTTACGTCAAGTAACCACTTTTATATACCAGCATGACGACTTTGTCATTTTTGAGCTTTACTCAGTCATTATTGAAAGAAACTTTAAAAAAAGAAAGAATTAACATTTTAAACAGTTTAACATTTTTAACACTTTTGAAGATTTGATAGTGGACTTTGAAATTTATGGCCACCTTACGTCAAGTAACCACTTTTACAGACCAGCATGACTAATTTGTCATTTTTGAGTTGCACTCAAACATCATTGAAAGAAACTTTAAAAAAAAAGAAAGAATAAACTTTTTAAACTTTTGAGATTTGATAGTGGACTTTGAAATTTATGGGCACCTTATGTCAAGTCACCACTTTTACATACCAGCATGACTAATTTGTCTTTTTTTAGTTGCACTCAAACATCATTGAAAGAAACTTTAAAAAAAAGAAAGAATTAACATTTTAAACAGTTTAACATTTTTAAAACTTTTGAAGATTTGATTGTGGACTTTGAAATTCATGGCCACTTACGTCAAGTCACCACTTTTACAGACCAACATCACGACTTTGTCATTTTTGAGTTGCACTCAAACATCATTGAAAGAAACTTTTTAAAAAAGAAAGAATAAACTTTTTAAACTTTTGAAAATGTTAATGTGGACTTTGAAATTCATGGCCACTTACGTCAAGTAACCACTTTTACATACCAGCATGACGACTTTGTCATTTTTAAGATTACATTCAGTCATCATTGAAAGAAACTTTTAAAAAAGAAAGAATAAACATTTTAAACAGTTTAACATTTTTTAAAACTTTTGAAGATTTGATAGTGGACTTTGAAATTTATGGCCACCTTATGTCAAGTAACCACTTTTACAGACCAGCATGACTAATTTGTCATTTTTGAGTTGCACTCAAACATCATTGAAAGAAACTTTAAAAAAAAGAATAAATTTTTTAAAACTTTTGAAAATTTTAAATGTGGACTTTTGAAATTTATGGCCACCTTATGTCAAGTCACCACATACAAAGCATGACTAATTTGTCATTTTTTGAGTTGCACTCAAACATCATTGAAAGAAACTTTAAAAAAAAGAAAGAATAAACTTTTTAAACTTTTGAAAATGTTAATGTGGACGTTGAAATTTATGGCCACCTTACGTCAAGTAACCACTTTTACATACCAGCATGACGACTTTGTCATTTTTAAGATTACATTCAGTCATCATTGAAAGAAACTTTTAAAATCCAAGGTTTAAACATTTTAAACAGTTTAATATTTTTTTAAAACTTTTGAAGATTTGATAGTGGACTTTGAAATTTATGGCCACCTTACGTCAGTAACCACTTTTACAGACCAGCATGACTAATTTGTCATTTTTGAGATACACTCAGTCATCATTGAAAGAAACTTTTAAAAAAGAAAAAATAAACATTTTAAACAGTTTAACATTTTTTAAACTTTTGAAGATTTGATAGTGGACTTTGAAATTTATGGCCACCTTACGTCAAGTCACCACTTTTACATACCAGCATGACTAATTTGTCATTTTTGAGTTGCACTCAAACATCATTGAAAGAAACTTTAAAAAACAATAATACATTTTTTAAACTTTTGAAAATTTTAATGTGGACTTTGAAATTTATGGCCACCTTATGTCAAGTCACCATATACCAGCATGACTAATTTGTCATTTTTGAGTTGCACTCAAACACCATTGAAAGAAACTTTTAAAAAAAAGAAAGAATTAAACATTTTAAACAGTTTAACATTTTTAACACTTTTGAAGATTTGATAGTGGACTTTGAAATTTACTGCCACCTTACGTCAAGTAACCACTTTTACAGACCAGCATGACTAATTTGTCATTTTTGAGTTGCACTCAAACATCATTGAAAGAAACTTTAAAAAAAAAGAAAGAATAAACTTTTTAAACTTTTGAAGATTTGATAGTGGACTTTGAAATTTATGGCCACCTTACGTCAAGTCACCACTTTTACATACCAGCATGACTAATTTGTCATTTTTGAGTTGCACTCAACATCATTGAAAGAAACATTTAAAAAGAAAAAATAACATTTTAAACAGTTTAACATTTTTAACACTTTTGAAGATTTGATAGTGGACTTTGAAATTTATGCCACCTTACGTCAAGTAACCACTTTTACAGACCCAGCATGACTAATTTGTCATTTTTGAGTTGCACTCAAACATCATTGAAAGAAACTTTAAAAAAAAAAAAAGAAAGAATAAACTTTTTAAACTTTTGAAGATTTGATAGTGGACTTTGAAATTTATGGGCACCTTATGTCAAGTCACCACTTTTACATACCAGCATGACTAATTTGTCATTTTTTTTAGTTGCACTCAAACATCATTGAAAGAAACTTTAAAAAAAAAGAAAGAATTAACATTTTAAACAGTTTACATTTTTAAAACTTTTGAAGATTTGATTGTGGACTTTGAAATTCATGGCCACTTACGTCAAGTCACCACTTTTACAGACCAACATCACGACTTTGTCATTTTTGAGTTGCACTCAAACATCATTGAAAGAAACTTTTTAAAAAAGAAAGAATAAACTTTTTTTAAACTTTTGAAAATTTATGTGGACTTTGAAATTTATGGGCACCTTACGTCAAGTAACCACTTTTACATACCAGCATGACGACTTTGTCATTTTTAAGATTACATCAGTCATCATTGAAAGAAACTTTTAAAAAAGAAAGAATAAACATTTTAAACAGTTTAACATTTTTTTAAACTTTTGAAGATTTGATAGTGGACTTTGAAATTTATGGCCACCTTATGTCAAGTCACCACATACCAGCATGACTAATTTGTCATTTTTGAGTTGCACTCAAACATCATTGAAAGAAACTTTAAAAAAAAGAATAAACTTTTGAAAATGTTAATGTGGATGTTGAAATTTATGGCCACCTTACGTCAAGTAACCACTTTTATATACCAGCATGACGACTTTGTCATTTTTGAGCTTTACTCAGTCATTATTGAAAGAAACTTTAAAAAAAGAAAGAATTAACATTTTAAACAGTTTAACATTTTTAACACTTTTGAAGATTTGATAGTGGACTTTGAAATTTACTGCCACCTTACGTCAAGTAACCACTTTTACAGACCAGCATGACTAATTTGTCATTTTTGAGTTGCACTCAAACATGATTGAAAGAAACTTTAAAAAAAAAGAATAAACTTTTGAAAATGTTAATGTGGACGTTGAAATTTATGGCCACCTTACGTCAAGTAACCACTTTTATATACCAGCATGACGACTTTGTCATTTTTGAGCTTTACTCAGTCATTATTGAAAGAAACTTTAAAAAAAGAAAGAATTAACATTTTAAACAGTTTAACATTTTTAAACACTTTTGAAGATTTGATAGTGGACTTTGAAATTTACTGCCACCTTACGTCAAGTAACCACTTTTACAGACCAGCATGACTAATTTGTCATTTTTGAGTTGCACTCAAACATCATTGAAAGAAACTTTAAAAAAAAAAAGAAAGAATAAACTTTTTAAACTTTTGAAGATTTGATAGTGGACTTTGAAATTTATGGGCACCTTATGTCAAGTCACCACTTTTACATACCAGCATGACTAATTTGTCTTTTTTTAGTTGCACTCAAACATCATTGAAAGAAACTTTAAAAAAAAAGAAAGAATTAACATTTTAAACAGTTTAACATTTTTAAAACTTTTGAAGATTTGATTGTGGACTTTGAAATTCATGGCCACCTTACGTCAAGTCACCACTTTTACAGACCAACATCACGACTTTGTCATTTTTGAGTTGCACTCAAACATCATTGAAAGAAACTTTTTAAAAAAGAAAGAATAAACTTTTTAAACTTTTGAAATGTTAATGTGGACTTTGAAATTTATGGCCACCTTACGTCAAGTAACCACTTTTACATACCAGCATGACGACTTTGTCATTTTTAAGATTACATTCAGTCATCATTGAAAGAAACTTTTAAAAAAGAAAGAATAAACATTTTAAACAGTTTAACATTTTTTAAACTTTTGAAGATTTGATAGTGGACTTTGAAATTTATGGCCACCTTATGTCAAGTAACCACTTTTACAGACCAGCATGACTAATTTGTCATTTTTGAGTTGCACTCAAACATCATTGAAAGAAACTTTAAAAAACAAGAATAAATTTTTTAAACTTTTGAAAATTTTAATGTGGACTTTGAAATTTATGGCCACCTTATGTCAAGTCACCACATACCAGCATGACTAATTTGTCATTTTTGAGTTGCACTCAAACATCATTGAAAGAAACTTTAAAAAAAAAGAAAGAATAAACTTTTTAAACTTTTGAAAATGTTAATGTGGACGTTGAAATTTATGGCCACCTTACGTCAAGTAACCACTTTTACATACCAGCATGACGACTTTGTCATTTTTAAGATTACATTCAGTCATCATTGAAAGAAACTTTTAAAATCCAAGGTTTAAACATTTTAAACAGTTTAATATTTTTTAAAACTTTTGAAGATTTGATAGTGGACTTTGAAATTTATGGCCACCTTACGTCGAGTAACCACTTTTACAGACCAGCATGACTAATTTGTCATTTTTGAGATACACTCAGTCATCATTGAAAGAAACTTTTAAAAAAAAAAATAAACATTTTAAACAGTTTAACATTTTTTAAACTTTTGAAGATTTGATAGTGGACTTTGAAATTTATGGCCACCTTACGTCAAGTCACCACTTTTACATACCAGCGTGACTAATTTGTCATTTTTTGAGTTGCACTCAAACATCATTGAAAGAAACTTTAAAAAAAACAATAATAAATTTTTAAACTTTTGAAAATTTTAATGTGGACTTTGAAATTTATGGCCACCTTATGTCAAGTCACCATATACCAGCATGACTAATTTGTCATTTTTGAGTTGCACTCAAACACCATTGAAAGAAACTTTTAAAAAAAGAAAGAATTAACATTTTAAACAGTTTAACATTTTTAACACTTTTGAAGATTTGATAGTGGACTTTGAAATTTACTGCCACCTTACGTCAAGTAACCACTTTTACAGACCAGCATGACTAATTTGTCATTTTTGAGTTGCACTCAAACATCATTGAAAGAAACTTTAAAAAAAAGAAAGAATAAACTTTTTAAACTTTTGAAGATTTGATAGTGGACTTTGAAATTTATGGCCACCTTACGTCAAGTAACCACTTTTACATACCAGCATGACTAATTTGTCATTTTTTGAGTTGCACTCAAACATCATTGAAAGAAACATTTAAAAATAGAAAAAAATTAACATTTAAACATTTAAACATTTTTAACACTTTTGAAGATTTGATAGTGACTTTGAAATTTATGGCCACCTTATGTCATGTCACGCATAGTACCAGCATGAACTATTTGTCATTTTTTGAGTTGGCACTCAATACATCATTTGAAAGAAACTTTTAAAAAACAGAAGAATAAAACTTTTTAACTTTTGAAGATTTGATAAGTGGACCTTTGAAATTTATGGGCACCTTATGTCAAGTGTTAAGAATGACTTTTTTCCTAAAAAGATTTCTATAAATGTTCCTAAAAAAAATCCAAGAACCAGGCCTTATTGATCTCAGTTACTTTTATTACTCCTTGCAATGAGGAGAAATCCGACCAGCCAACTACACAGAGTTACCTCGTGGGAGTTCTGCCCACCACGCGGACATGCACTTTTATACAGTCATGGCCGTTGCTAGGCAACGACAGTCAGGGGTCCTGTGTCATAGGTCATAAACCGTGAGCCTATGTCCTTAAAAGGAGTCAGGACTCAGACAAAGACATTCCAGTACTTTTCACACAGCTGAGGTAGGGGGGAGGTGAGGGAAAAGGTGACGCTGGCTTCAAGGCCCACACATAACATAATTCTGTTAATTAATATTTCCAACAGTTCCGCCCTGTTGTGGGTCTTGAAGCACTCGAGCTCGCAACAGCAATCTTGAAAACATCAGTTTTAAGTCTCCTGCATGAACAGTTTTAACCTAAAACATCAGAAACAGATTTTTCTGTTCTGAGCCCGTGGAGGGGGCGAAAACCCAGTGGGAAATTCCCCCTCGTCCCACTCATGGTGCGAACACTTCAAAAAGCCACAGGTAGCTAAGAAAAGCAGGGACTATAAAAATGTACCTTAAGCAACATATACATCATCGTCATCATCAGAATCATCATTGTCACCAGCCTGCAAAAGATGTACCATAACTTAACTGCTGGGTCTTGTACGCCCCAAACATATCTAACCAACTGTCCCACATGGATGTATCAACACCTGAATGTTCCTTCATTTTATTGCTCAGACTACGCAGTCCTCCTACTGCACGAGTCAGGCTTCCATCGGCGGCGGTTGCCGCTAATTGTTCTTGACAGCTTCGAACCCAGGGGTCCAGTTACTGAGGCTGTGGTGAATTTGTCCTGTCTGTTTCCCCCTTCGCTGAGGGACAACCCATAGAATCTTGAGGTGGTTCTGGTAGTTGTCACAGAAATCGTCATTGCTCTGGGTTTTGTGACCTGCTGTAAGGACTAGAGCTGGGGTAGGAGATCAGTTGGCTTCTTCAGCACCCAAAGGTTTTGGTACGCCGGGCGTCTTCCACTCCTACATCCTTCAGAGGTACCAGCTTCTTGCAATGGCTCTGGTGGATCCAAGTGGCTCTCTCAGCAATCTTCACAGCAGTGGAGGTGGTCAGCTGGACAGTGAAGGATCTCCCACAGCGGGTGCAGCCCAGGTTTTTCTTTCGATCACCTTGATCAGGATCTGGTCACCTGGCTGAAACAGCTCCTCCTGTGGGGAAAAGGAACATCTGGCAGATTATTTGTTCTTGACACTTCTTCACTTTGCAACAATTCTCTCATCCATTCTGCTGTTTCTGTGGTTGGTTATCTGTGGTTGGCTATCAGCTCGGGGGTGTGTCTATGTTCTGGGTATTTGAGTGAGTTAAATGTATCCTAATTCTATCAATGACTTGGTTGATCAACAATGTGTATGTGTAGGTGTCTTTATGTTGTGGTAAGGAATGGCTGTGTGTTGATACATCAAGGCAGTGTCTATGTGCGTGCGTGGATGAAGATCACAAAGAAGGCTTAAAAGTTCTGTTAGTCAAAGTCATACACACAAAAGATTAAAAGTATAATTAAAAAGCTTAAGGGAATATTCAAGTTAAAACTTAAGGGAAAAATAAAGGAGAAAATTAAAAAAGAACTTTAAATGTTATGAATAGCTATTTAAGAAATACACACAAACATTCACACATAAAACTCACTGAGACAACTTTTCTGCACTCACACTGTCACACTGTCACACTGTCCATGGACAAACACACCCACTCTTTCTACAATCTTATTTTATTTATTTTAGTTTTATTTTATTTATCCAATATCCAATTTTATTTTATTTTATTTATTTTTATGAGCTCAGTTGTTAACAGGCCTTGTATTTCTCAGCTGTAATCAATAAGTCTGTAAGATCCCCCGTCGAGCCCCCACCTTTCTCTTCTCCTGCTCCATTGTGCTCCTGCTCCGCGCGTGTCCGCGCCACTTCAGCCCTGCTCAGCCCCTCCTTCTGCTCCTTCTGCTCCTTCGGCTCGTCACAGACAGCTTTCCTGCACGTTTTTTTTTCTTTGTCTTTTCTGCCCACCCCCAAAATAAACCTTTCCCCAGCGCTTTACTCTATTTCACTCTTAAATCACTTCTTTTTTTTTCCCGACAAAGACCTTTTTTTTCTCCACAAAACCTTTTATTCCGTCTAACCAACCTATTGTCGACAAACACGTACAACTTTTCATTGGTGCCTGCTGGCGATAGAGTTGATTTAAAATTACTTCTGCCAATGAATGCTTTTTCCCACGTGCATTCCGACGGACCTGATCGATTTCTAATCGACGATTACGTACAATGTACCTTAGCGACCGCTAAAAATATTACCATGTACATTGGCAACCGCTGAAAATATTACCGACCAAAATGCTCCTGTGCCGCGAGCGGAGAACGGACCCGGCCATTGTACTCTTGCAATCCCCCTAGGTTTACAAACACTTTTTTCTTATTCACGTTTACCTTATGCCTTTTAAAACCAGTAATTAGACTGAATCAATGACTGACCTGGTCCGTTGGCCCTCAGGAGACGTCACCGCCTCGGAGGGCTGCCGCAGGAGGATCCCTAGCGCCGGCCTCGGGCTCAAACGTCGTGTCCGAGGTCTTTGTTACGGATCCCGATACCGGTGTCCGCCCACGTGGAATTCGGCTCACCTCCCGCGCAGTCCTTCGTCGACGGATGTTGTCTCCCGGGTTTCGGCACCAACTGTTAAGAATGACTTTTTTCCTAAAAAGATTTCTATAAATGTTCCTAAAAAAAAATCCAAGAACCAGGCCTTATTGATCTCAGTTACTTTTATTACTCCTTGCAATGAGGAGAAATCCGACCAGCCAACTACACAGAGTTACCTCGTGGGAGTTCTGCCCACCACACGCGGACATGCACTTTTATACAGTCATGGCCGTTGCTAGGCAACGACAGTCAGGGGTCCTGTGTCATAGGTCATAAACCGTGAGCCTATGTCCTTAAAAGGAGTCAGGACTCAGACAAAGACATTCCAGTACTTTTCCACACAGCTGAGGGATAGGGGGAGGTGAGGGAAAAGGTGACGCTGGCTTCAAGGCCCACACATAACATAATTCTGTTAATTAATATTTCCAACATCAAGTCACCACTTTTACATACCAGCATGACTAATTTGTCATTTTTGAGTTGCACTCAAACATCATTGAAAGAAACTTTTAAAAAATGAAAGAATTAACATTTTAAACAGTTTAACATTTTTAACACTTTTGAAGATTTGATAGTGGACTTTGAAATTTACTGCCACCTTATGTCAAGTAACCACTTTTACAGACCAGCATGACTAATTTGTCATTTTTGAGTTGCACTCAAACACCATTGAAAGAAACTTTTAAAAAAAGAAAGAATTAACATTTTAAACAGTTTAACATTTTTAACACTTTTGAAGATTTGATAGTGGACTTTGAAATTTACTGCCACCTTACGTCAAGTAACCACTTTTACAGACCAGCATGACTAATTTGTCATTTTTGAGTTGCACTCAAACATCATTGAAAGAAACTTTAAAAAAAAGAAAGAATAAACTTTTTAAACTTTTGAAGATTTGATAGTGGACTTTGAAATTTATGGCCACCTTACGTCAAGTCACCACTTTTACATACCAGCATGACTAATTTGTCATTTTTGAGTTGCACTCAAACATCATTGAAAGAAACATTTAAAAAAAGAAAAATTAACATTTTAAACAGTTTAACATTTTTAACACTTTTGAAGATTTGATAGTGGACTTTGAAATTTATGGCCACCTTACGTCAAGTAACCACTTTTACATACCAGCATGACTAATTTGTCTTTTTTTTAGTTGCACTCAAACATCATTGAAAGAAACTTTAAAAAAAATAAAGAATTAACATTTTAAACAGTTTAACATTTTTAAAACATTTGAAGATTTGATTGTGGAGTTTGAAATTCATGGCCACTTACGTCAAGTCACCACTTTTACATACCAGCATGACTAATTTGTCATTTTTGAGTTGCACTCAAACATCATTGAAAGAAACATTTAAAAAAAGAAAAAAATAACATTTTAAACAGTTTAACATTTTTAACACTTTTGAAGATTTGATAGTGGACTTTGAAATTTATGGCCGCCTTACGTCAAGTAACCACTTTTACAGACCAGCATGACTAATTTGTCATTTTTGAGTTGCACTCAAACATCATTGAAAGAAACTTTTAAAAAAGAAAGAATAAACTTTTTAAACTTTTGAAAATGTTAATGTGGACGTTGAAATTTATGGCCACCTTACGTCAAGTAACCACTTTTACATACCAGCATGACGACTTTGTCATTTTTAAGATTACATTCAGTCATCATTGAAAGAAACTTTTAAAATGCAAGGTTTAAACATTTTAAACAGTTTAATATTTTTTAAAACTTTTGAAGATTTGATAGTGGACTTTGAAATTTATGGCAACATTACGTCAAGTAACCACTTTTACAGACCAGCATGACTAATTTGTCATTTTTGAGATACACTCAAACATCATCGAAAGGAACTTTTAAAAAAGAAAGAATAAACATTTTAAACAGTTTAACATTTTTTAAACTTTTGAAGATTTGATAGTGGACTTTGAAATTTATGGCCACCTTACGTCAAGTCACCACTTTTACATACCAGCATGACTAATTTGTCATTTTTGAGTTGCACTCAAACATCATTGAAAGAAACTTTTAAAAAAGAAAAAATTAACATTTTAAACAGTTTAACATTTTTAACACTTTTGAAGATTTGATAGTGGACTTTGAAATTTACTGCCACCTTATGTCAAGTAACCACTTTTACAGACCAGCATGACTAATTTGTCATTTTTGAGTTGCACTCAAACATCATTGAAAGAAACTTTAAAAAACAATAATAAATTTTTTAAACTTTTGAAAATTTTAATGTGGACTTTGAAATTTATGGCCACCTTATGTCAAGTCACCACATACCAGCATGACTAATTTGTCATTTTTGAGTTGCACTCAAACATCATTGAAAGAAACTTTTAAAAAAAGAAAGAATTAACATTTTAAACAGTTTAACATTTTTAACACTTTTGAAGATTTGATAGTGGACTTTGAAATTTACTGCCACCTTACGTCAAGTAACCACTTTTACAGACCAGCATGACTAATTTGTCATTTTTGAGTTGCACTCAAACATCATTGAAAGAAACTTTAAAAAAAAGAATAAACTTTTGAAAATGTTGATGTGGACGTTGAAATTTATGGCCACCTTACGTCAAGTAACCACTTTTACAGACCAGCATGACTAATTTGTCATTTTTGAGTTGCACTCAAACATCATTGAAAGAAACTTTAAAAAAAAAGAAAGAATAAACTTTTTAAACTTTTGAAGATTTGATAGTGGACTTTGAAATTTATGGGCACCTTATGTCAAGTCACCACTTTTACATACCAGCATGACTAATTTGTCTTTTTTTTAGTTGCACTCAAACATCATTGAAAGAAACTTTTAAAAAAAGAAAGAATTAACATTTTAAACAGTTTAACATTTTTAAAACTTTTGAAGATTTGATTGTGGACTTTGAAATTTATGGCCACTTACGTCAAGTCACCACTTTTACATACCAGCATGACGACTTTGTCATTTTTAAGATTACATTCAGTCATCATTGAAAGAAACTTTTAAAATGCAAGGTTTAAACATTTTAAACAGTTTAATATTTTTTAAAACTTTTGAAGATTTGATAGTGGACTTTGAAATTTATGGCCACCTTACGTCAAGTAACCACTTTTACAGACCAGCATGACTAATTTGTCATTTTTGAGATACACTCAGTCATCATTGAAAGAAACTTTTAAAAAAGAAAGAATAAACATTTTAAACAGTTTAACATTTTTTAAACTTTTGAAGATTTGATAGTGGACTTTGAAATTTATGGCCACCTTACGTCAAGTCACCACTTTTACATACCAGCATGACTAATTTGTCATTTTTGAGTTGCACTCAAACATCATTGAAAGAAACTTTTAAAAAAAGAAAGAATAAACATTTTAAACAGTTTAACATTTTTAACACTTTTGAAGATTTGATAATGGACTTTGAAATTTACTGCCACCTTATGTCAAGTAACCACTTTTACAGACCAGCATGACTAATTTGTCATTTTTGAGTTGCACTCAAACATCATTGAAAGAAACTTTAAAAAACAATAATTTTTTAAACTTTTGAAAATTTTAATGTGGACTTTGAAATTTATGGCCACCTTATGTCAAGTCACCACATACCAGCATGACTAATTTGTCATTTTTGAGTTGCACTCAAACACCATTGAAAGAAACTTTTAAAAAAGAAAGAATTAACATTTTAAACAGTTTAACATTTTTAACACTTTTGAAGATTTGATAGTGGACTTTGAAATTTACTGCCACCTTACGTCAAGTAACCACTTTTACAGACCAGCATGACTAATTTGTCATTTTTGAGTTGCACTCAAACATCATTGAAAGAAACTTTAAAAAAAAAAAAAAAGAATAAACTTTTTAAACTTTTGAAGATTTGATAGTGGACTTTGAAATTTATGGGCACCTTATGTCAAGTCACCACTTTTACATACCAGCATGACTAATTTGTCATTTTTTTTAGTTGCACTCAAACATCATTGAAAGAAACTTTAAAAAAAAAGAAAGAATTAACATTTTAAACAGTTTAACATTTTTAAAACTTTTGAAGATTTGATTGTGGACTTTGAAATTCATGGCCACTTACGTCAAGTCACCACTTTTACAGACCAGCATGACGACTTTGTCATTTTTGAGTTGCACTCAAACATCATTGAAAGAAACTTTTTAAAAAAGAAAGAATAAACTTTTTAAACTTTTGAAAATGTTAATGTGGACTTTGAAATTCATGGCCACTTACGTCAAGTAACCACTTTTACATACCAGCATGACGACTTTGTCATTTTTAAGATTACATTCAGTCATCATTGAAAGAAACTTTTAAAAAAGAAAGAATAAACATTTTTAAACAGTTTCAGTTAACATTTAAACTTTGAAGATTTGATAGTGGACTTTGAATTTATGGGCCACTTATGTCAAGTAACCACTTTTACAGACCAGCATGACTAAATTTGTCATTTTTGAGTTGCACTCAAAC
Organism: Oryzias javanicus; assembly: GCA_003999625.1. NCBI lineage: Eukaryota > Metazoa > Chordata > Actinopteri > Beloniformes > Adrianichthyidae > Oryzias > Oryzias javanicus. The sequence continues at coordinate 13,223 of ML136777.1, forward strand.
ATCAATGAAAGAAACTTAAAAAAACAAGAATAAATTTTTTAAAATTTGAAAATTTAATGTGGACTTTGAAATTATGGCCCACCTTATGTCAAGTCACCACATACAAGCATGACTAATTTGTCATTTTGAGTTGCACTCAAACATCATTGAAAGAAACTTTAAAAAAAAAGAAAGAATAAACTTTTAAACTTTTGAAAATGTTAATGTGGACGTTGAAATTTATGGCCACCTTACGTCAAGTAACCACTTTTACATACCCAGCATGACAACTTTGTCATTTTTAAGATTACATTCAGTCATCATTGAAAGAAACTTTTAAAATCCAAGGTTTAAAACATTTTAAAACAGTTTAATATTTTTTTAAAACTTTTTGAAGATTTGATAGTGGACTTTGAAAATTTATGGCCACCTTACGTCGAGTAACCACTTTACAGAACCAGCATGACTAATTTTGTCATTTTGGAGATACACTCAGTCATCATTGAAAGAAACTTTAAAAAAGAAAAAAATAAACATTTTTAAACAGTTAACATTTTTTAAACTTTTGAAGATTTGATAGTGCTTTGAAATTTATGGCCACCTTACGTCAAGTCACCACTTTTTACATACCAATGACTAAATTTGTCATTTTTGAGTTGCACTCAAACATCAATTGAAAGAAACTTTTTAAAAAAAGAAAGAATAATAACATTTTTAAACAGTTTAACATTTTTTAACAACTTTTGAAGATTTGATCATGGACTTTGAAATTTACTGACCTTACGTCAAGTCACCACTTTTACATACCAGCGTGACTAATTTGTCATTTTTGAGTTGCACTCAAACACATCATGAAAGAAACTTTAAAAAACAATTAATAAATTTTTTAAACTTTTGAAAAATTTTAATGTGGACTTTGGAAATTTATGGCCACCTTATGTCAAGTCACCATACTACCAGCATGACTAATTTGTCATTTTTTGATTGCACTCAAACACCATTGAAAGAAACTTTTAAAAAAAGAAAGAATTAACATTTTAAACAGTTTAACATTTTTAACACTTTTGAAGATTTGATAGTGGGACTTTGAAATTTACTGCCACCTTACGTCAAGTAACCACTTTTAACAGACCAGCATGACTAATTTGTCATTTTTTTGCACTCAACAATCATTAAAAAAAACTTTAAAAAAAAGAAAGAATAAACTTTTTAAACTTTGAAGATTTGATAGTGACTTTGAAATTTATGGCCACCTTACGTCAAGTCACCACTTTTACATACCAGCATGACTAATTTGTCATTTTTGAGTTGCACTCAAACATCATTGAAAGAAACATTTAAAAAAGAAAAAAATAACATTTTAAACAGTTTAAACATTTTTAACACTTTTGAAGATTTGATAAGTGGACTTTGAAATTTTATGCCACCTTATGTCATTCACCATTACCAGCATGACTAATTTGTCATTTTTTGAGTTCACTCAAACATCATTGAAAGAAACCTTTAAAAAAAAAAGAAAGAATAAACTTTTAAACTTTTGAAGATTTGATAGTGGACTTTGAAATTTATGGGCACCTTATGGTCAAGTCAACACTTTTTACATACCAGCATGACTAATTTGTCATTTTTGAGTTGCACTCAAACATCATTGAAAGAAACTTTTAAAAAAAGAAAGAATTAACATTTTAAACAGTTTAACTCATTTTTAACACTTTTGAAGATTTTGATAGTGGACTTTGAAATTTACTGCCATGCCCATGTCAAGTAACCACTTTTACAGACCAGCATGACTAATTGTCATTTTTGAGTTGCACTCAAACACCATTGAAAGAAACTTTTAAAAAAAGAAAGAATTAACATTTTAAACAGTTTAACATTTTTTAACACTTTTGAAGATTTGATAGTGGACTTTGAAATTTACTGCCACCTTACGTCAAGTAACCACTTTTACAGACCAGCATGACTAATTTGTCATTTTTGAGTTGCACTCAAACATCATTGAAAGAAACTTTAAAAAAAAGAAAGAATAAACTTTTTTAACTTTTGAGATTTGATAGTGGACTTTGAAATTTATGGCCACCTTACGTCAAGTCACCACTTTTACATCATACCAAGCATGACTAATTTGTCATTTTTTGAGTTGCACTCAAACATCATTGAAAGAAACATTTTAAAAAAAGAAAAAAATTAACATTTTAAACAGTTACATTTTTAACAATTTTGAAGATTTGATAGTGGACTTTGAAATTTATGGCCACCTTACGTCAAGTAACCACTTTTACATACCAGCATGACTAATTTGTCTTTTTTTAGTTGCACTCAAACATCATTGAAAGAAACTTTAAAAAAAAAAGAAATTAACATTTTAAAACAGTTTAACATTTTTTAAAACATTTGAAGATTTGATTGTGGAGTTTTGAAAATTTCATGGCCACTTTCGTATGCAAGTCAACCACACTTTTACATACCAGCATGACTAATTTTGTCATTTTTGAGTTGCACTCAACATCATTGAAAGAAACATTTAAAAAAAGAAAAAATATCATTTTAAACAGTTTAACATTTTTAACACTTTTGAAGATTTGATAGTGGACTTTGAAATTTATGGCCACCTTACGTCAAGTAACCACTTTTTACAGACCAGCATGACTAATTTGTCATTTTTTGAGTTGCACTCAAACATCATTGAAAGAAACTTTTAAAAAAGAAAGAATAAACTTTTTTAAACTTTTAAAAATGTTAATGTGGACGTTGAAAATTTATGGCCACCTTTACGTCAAGTACCACTTTTACATACCAGCATGACGACTTTGTCATTTTTAAGATAACAGTTCAGTCATCATTGAAAGAAACTTTTAACATCCAAGGTTTAAAACATTTTAAACAGTTTAATATTTTTAAAACTTTTGAAGATTTGATAGTGGACTTTTGAAATTTATGGCCACCTTACGTCGAGTAACCACTTTTACAGACCAGCATGACTAATTTGTCATTTTTGAGATACACTCAGTGCATCATTGAAAGAAACTTTTTAAAAAAGAAAAAATAAACATTTAAACAGTTTTAATTTTTTTAAACTTTTGAAGATTTGATAGTGGGCTTTGAAATTTATGGCCACTTACGTCAAGTCACCCTTTTACATACCAGCATGACTAATTTGTCATTTTTGAGTTGCACTCAAACATCATTGAAAGAAACTTTTAAAAAAAGAAAGAATAAACATTTTAAACAGTTTAACATTTTTAACACTTTTGAAGATTTGATCATGGACTTTGAAATTTACTGCCACCTTACGTCAAGTCACCACTTTTACATACCAGCGTGACTAATTTGTCATTTTTGAGTTGCACTCAAACATCATTGAAAGAAACTTTAAAAAACAATAATAAATTTTTTAAACTTTTGAAAATTTTAATGTGGACTTTGAAATTTATGGCCACCTTATGTCAAGTCACCATATACCAGCATGACTAATTTGTCATTTTTGAGTTGCACTCAAACACAATTGAAAGAAACTTTTAAAAAAAGAAAGAATTAACATTTTAAAAACAGTTTAACAATTTTAAACACTTTTGAAGATTTGATAGTGACTTTGAAATTTACTGCCACCTTACGTCAAGTAACCCACTTTTACAGACCAGCATGACTAATTTGTCATTTTTTGAGTTGCACTCAAACATCATTAAAAGAAACTTTAAAAAAAAGAAAGAATAAACTTTTTAAACTTTTGAAGATTTGATAGTGGACTTTGAAATTTATGGCCACCTTACGTCAAGTCACCACTTTTACATACCAGCATGACTAATTTGTCATTTTTGAGTTGCACTCAAACATCATTGAAAGAAACATTTAAAAAAAAAAAAAAATAACATTTTAAACAGTTTAACATTTTTAACACTTTTGAAGATTTGATAGTGGACTTTGAAATTTATGGCCACCTTATGTCATGTCACCATATACCAGCATGACTAATTTGTCATTTTTGAGTTGCACTCAAACATCATTGAAAGAAACTTTTAAAAAAAAGAAAGAATAAACTTTTTAAACTTTTGAAGATTTGATAGTGGACTTTGAAATTTATGGGCACCTTATGTCAAGTCACCACTTTTACATACCAGCATGACTAATTTGTCATTTTTGAGTTGCACTCAAACATCATTGAAAGAAACTTTTAAAAAAAAGAAAGAATTAACATTTTAAACAGTTTTAACATTTTTAAACACTTTTTGAAGATTTGATTAGTGGACTTTGAAATTTACTGCCACCCTTATGTCAAGTAACCACTTTTACAGACCAGCATGACTAATTTGTCCATTTTTGAGTTGCACTCAAACACCATTGAAAGAAACTTTTAAAAAAGAAAAAAAATTAAACATTTTAAACAGTTTAACATTTTTAACACTTTTGAAAGATTTGATAGTGGACTTTGAAATTTACTGTCCACCTTACGTCAAGTAACCACTTTACAGACCAGCATGACTAATTTGTTCATTTTTGAGTTGCACTCAAACATCATTGAAGAGAAACTTTAAAAAAAGAAAAAATAAACTTTTTTAAACTTTTGAAGATTTGATAGTGGACTTTGAAATTTATGGCCACCTTACGTCAAGTAACCACTTTTACATACCAGCAATGACTAATTTGTCTTTTTTTAGTTGCACTCAACATCATTGAAAGAAACTTTAAAAAAAGAAAGAATAACATTTTAAACAGTTAAGACATTTTAAAACATTTGAAGATTGATTGTGGAGTTTGAAATTCAGGCCACTTACGTCAAGTCACCACTTTTTACATACCAGCATGACTAATTTGTCATTTTTGAGTTGCACTCAAACATCATTGAAAGAAACATTTTAAAAAAAGAAAAAATTATCATTTAAAACAGTTTAAACATTTTAACACTTTTGAAGATTTGATAGTGGACTTTGAAATTTATGGCCACCTTACGTCAAGTAACCACTTTTACAGACCAGCATGACTAATTTGGTCAATTTTTGAGTTGCACTCAAAACATCATTGAAAGAAACTTTTTAAAAAAGAAAGAATAAACTTTTTAAACTTTTGAAATGTTAATGTGGACGTTGAAATTTAATGGCCACCTTACGTCAAGTAACCACTTTTACATACCAGCATGACGACTTTGTCATTTTTTAAGATACATTCAGTCATCATTGAAAGAAACTTTTAAAATGCAAGGTTTTACAACATTTTAAAAACAGTTTTAATATTTTTTTAAACTTTTGAAGATTTGATAGTGGACTTTGAAATTTATGGCAACATTAACGTCAAGTAACCACTTTTACAGACCAGCATGACTAATTTGTCATTTTTGAGATACCACTCAGTCATCATTGAAAGAAACTTTTAAAAAAGAAAAAATAAACATTTTAAACAGTTTAACATTTTTTAAACTTTTGAAGATTTGATAGTGGGCTTTGAAATTTATGGCCACCTTACGTCAAGTCACCACTTTTCATACCAGCATGACTATTTGTCATTTTTGAGTTGCACTCAAACATCATTGAAAGAAACTTTTAAAAAAAGAAAGAATAAACATTTTAAAACAGTTTAACATTTTTAACACTTTTGAAGATTTGATCATGGACTTTGAAATTTACTGCCACCTTACGTCAAGTCACCACTTTTACATACCAGCGTGACTAATTTGTCATTTTTGAGTTGCACTCAAACATCATTGAAAGAAACTTTAAAAAAAAATATAAATTTTTAAACTTTTGAAAATTTTAATGTGGACTTTGAAATTTATGGCCACCTTAATGTCAAGTCACCATATACCAGCATGACTAATTTGTCATTTTTGAGTTGCACTCAAACACATTGAAAGAAACTTTTAAAAAAGAAAGAATTAACATTTTAAACAGTTTAACATTTTTAACACTTTTGAAGATTTGATAGTGGACTTTGAAATTTACTGCCACCTTACGTCAAGTAACCACTTTTACAGACCAGCATGACTAATTTGTCATTTTTGAGTTGCACTCAAACATCATTAAAGAAACTTTAAAAAAAAAGAAGAATAAACTTTTTAAACTTTTGAAGATTTGATAGTGGACTTTGAAATTTATGGCCACCTTACGTCAAGTCACCACTTTTACATACAGCATGACTAATTTGTCATTTTTGAGTTGCACTCAAACATCATTGAAAGAAACATTTAAAAAAAAGAAAAAAATAACATTTTAAACAGTTTAACATTTTTAACACTTTTGAAGATTTGATAGTGGACTTTGAAATTTATGGCCACCTTATGTCATGTCACCAGTATACCAGCATGACTAATTTGTCATTTTTGAGTTGCACTCAAACATCATTGAAAGAAACTTTTAAAAAAAGAAAGAATAAACTTTTTTAAACTTTTGAAGATTTGATAGTGGACTTTGAAAATTTATGGCACCTTATGTCAAGTCACCACTTTTACATACCAGCATGACTAATTTGTCAATTTTTGAGTTGCACTCAAACATCATTGAAAGAAAACTTTTAAAAAAAAGAAAGAATTAACATTTTAAACAGTTTAACATTTTTAACACTTTTGAAGATTTATGATAGTTTCTTTGAAATTTACTGCCACCTTATGTCAAGTAACCACTTTACAGACCAGCATGACTAATTTGTCATTTTGAGTTGCACTAAAAACACCATTGAAAGAAACTTTTAAAAAAAGAAAGAATTAAACATTTAAAAACAGTTTAAACATTTTAACACTTTTGAAGATTGATAGTGGACTTTGAAATTTACTGCCACCTTACGTCAAGTAACCACTTTTACAGACCAGCATGACTAATTTGTCATTTTTGAGTTGCACTCAAACATCATTGAAAGAAACTTTAAAAAAAAAGAAAGAATAAACTTTTTAAACTTTGAAGATTTGATAGTGGACTTTGAAATTTATGGCCACCTTACGTCAAGTAACCACTTTTACATACCAATGACTAATTTGTCTTTTTTTTAGTGCACTCAAACATCATTGAAAGAAACTTTAAAAAAAAAAAGAATTAAACATTTAAACAGTTTAACATTTTTAAAACATTTGAAGATTTGATTGTGGAGTTTGAAATTCATGGCCACTTACGTCAAGTCACCACTTTTACATACCAGCATGACTAATTTGTCATTTTTGAGTTGCACTCAAACATCATTGAAAAAACATTTAAAAAAAAGAAAAAATTTTCATTTTAAACATTTAACATTTTTAACACTTTTGAAGATTTGATAGTGGACTTTGAAATTTATGGCCACCTTACGTCAAGTAACCACTTTTACAGACCAGCATGACTAATTTGTCATTTTTGAGTTGCACTCAAACATCATTGAAAGAAACTTTTAAAAAAAGAAAGAATAAACTTTTTAAACTTTTGAAAATGTTAATGTGGACGTTGAAATTTATGGCCACCTTACGTCAAGTAACCACTTTTACATACCAGCATGACGACTTTGTCATTTTTAAGATTACATTCAGTCATCATTGAAAGAAACTTTTAAAATGCAAGGTTTAAACATTTTAAACAGTTTAATATTTTTTAAAACTTTTGAAGATTTGATAGTGGACTTTGAAATTTATGGCAACATTACGTCAAGTAAACCACTTTTACAGACCAGCATGACTAATTTGTCATTTTTTGAGATACACTCAAACATCATCGAAAGAAACTTTTAAAAAAGAAAGAATAAACATTTTAAACAGTTTAACATTTTTTAAACTTTTGAAGATTTGATAGTGGACTTTGAAATTTATGGCCACCTTACGTCAAGTCACCACTTTTACATACCGGCACTAATTTGTCATTTTTTGAGTTGCACTCAAAACATCATTGAAAGAAACTTTTAAAAAAAGAAAGAATTAACATTTTAAACAGTTTAACATTTTTTAAACTTTTGAAGATTTGATAGGGACTTTGAAATTTAGGCCACCTTTACGTCAAGTAACCACTTTTACCAGACCAGCATGACTAATTTGTCATTTTTGAGTTGCACTCAAACATCATTGAAAGAAACTTTAAAAAAAAAGAATAAACTTTTGAAAATGTTGATAGTGGACTTTGAAATTTACTGCCACCTTATGGTCAAAGTAACCACTTTTACAGACCAGCATGACTAATTTGTCATTTTTGAGTTGCACTCAAACATCATTGAAAGAAACTTTAAAAAACAATAATAAATTTTTTAAACTTTTGAAAATTTTAATGTGGACTTTGAAATTTATGGCCACCCTTATGTCAAGTCACTTTTACATACCAGCATGACTAATTTGTCATTTTTGAGTTGCACTCAAACATCATTGAAAGAAACTTTTAAAAAAAGAAAGAATTAACATTTTAAACAGTTTAACATTTTTAACACTTTTGAAGATTTGATAAAGGACTTTGAAATTTACTGCCACCTTACGTCAAGTAACCACTTTTACAGACCAGCATGACTAATGTGTCATTTTGAGTTGCACTCAAACATCATTGAAAGAAACTTTAAAAAAAAAGAATAAACTTTTTGAAAATTTTATAATGGACTTTGAAATTTACTGCCACCTTACGTCAAGTAACCACTTTTACAGACCACATGACTAATTTGTCATTTGAGTTGCACTCAAACATCATTGAAAGAAACTTTAAAAAAAAAGAAAAATAAACTTTTTAAACTTTTTGAAGATTTGATAGTGGACTTTGAAATTTATGGGCACCTTATGTCAAGTCACCACTTTTACATACCAGCATGACTAATTGTCTTTTTTTGAGTTGCACTCAAACATCATTGAAAGAAACTTTAAAAAAAGAAAGAATTAACATTTTAAACAGTTTAACATTTTTTAAAACTTTTGAAGATTTGATGTGGGACTTTGAAATTTATGGCCACCTTACGTCAAGTCACCACTTTTACATACCAGCATGACTAATTTGTCATTTTTGAGATTACAATTCAAAACATCATTGAAAGAAACTTTTAAAAAGAAGAGTTAAAACATTTTAAAACAGTTTAACATTTTTAAAACTTTTGAAGATTTGATAGTGGACTTTGAAATTTATGCCACCTTACTCAAGTAACCACTTTTACAGACCAGCATGACTAATTTGTCATTTTTGAGTTGCACTCAAACATCATTGAAAGAAACTTTTAAAAAAAAAATAAACATTTTAAACATAACATTTTTTAAACTTTTGAAGAATTTATAGTGGACTTTGAAATTTATGGCCACCTTACGTCAAGTCACCACTTTTACATACCAGCATGACTAATTTGTCATTTTTGAGTTGCACTCAAACATCATTGAAAGAAACTTAAAAAAAGAAAGAATAAACATTTTAAACAGTTTAACATTTTTTACACTTTTGAAGATTTGATAGTGGACTTTGAAATTTACTGCCACCTTATGTCAAGTAACCACTTTTACATACCAGCATGACTAATTTGTCATTTTTGAGTTGCACTCAAACATCATTGAAAGAAACTTTAAAAAAAAAGATTAAATTTTTAAACTTTTGAAAATTTTAATGTGGACTTTGAAATTTATGCCACCTTATGTCAAGTCACCACATTACCAGCATGACTAATTTGTCATTTTTGAGTTGCACTCAATCATCATTGAAAGAAACTTTAAAAAAGAAAGAATTACACTTTTAAACAGTTTAAACATTTTTAAACTTTTGAAGATTTGATAGTGGACTTTGAAATTTACTGCCACCTTACGTCAAGTAACCACTTTTACAGACCAGCATGACTAATTTGTCATTTTTGAGTTGCACTCAAACATCATTGAAAGAAACTTTAAAAAAAAAGAATAAACTTTTTTAAAATGTTAATGTGGACTTTGAAATTTATGGCCACCTTACGTCAAGTAACCACTTTTACATACCAGCATGACTACTTTGTCATTTTTGAGTTTACTCAGTCATTATTGAAAGAAACTTTAAAAAAAGAAAGAATTAACATTTTTAAACAGTTTAACATTTTTAACACTTTTGAAGATTTGATAGTGGACTTTGAAATTTACTGCCACCTTACGTCAAGTAACCACTTTTACAGACCAGCATGACTAATTTGTCATTTTTGAGTTGCACTCAAACATCATTGAAAGAAACTTTAAAAAAGAAAGAATAAACTTTTTAAACTTTTGAAATGATAAGTGGACTTTGAAATTTATGGCACCTTATGTCAAGTCACCACTTTTACATACCAGCATGACTAATTTGTCTTTTTTTGAGTTGCACTCAAACATCATTGAAAAGAAACTTTAAAAAAAGAAAAAGAATAAATTTTAAACAGTTTAACATTTTTAAAACTTTTGAAGATTTGATTGTGGACTTTGAAATTTATGGCCACCTTACGTCAAGTAACCACTTTTACATACCAGCATGACGACTTTGTCATTTTTAAGATTACATTCAGTCATCATTGAAAGAAACTTTTAAAATGCAAGGTTTAAACATTTTAAACAGGTTTAACATTTTTAACACTTTTGAATATTTGATAGTGGACTTTGAAATTTACTGCACCTTACGTCAAGTAACCACTTTTACAGACCAGCATGACTAATTTGTCATTTTTGAGTTGCACTCAAACATCATTGAAAGAAACTTTTAAAAAAGAAAGAATAAACTTTTTAAACTTTTGAAAATTGTTAATGTGACTTTGAAATTTATGGCCACCTTACGTCAAGTAACCACTTTTACATACCAGCATGACGACTTTGTCATTTTTGAGTTACACTCAGTCATCATTGAAAGAAACTTTTAAAAAGAAAGAATTAAACATTTTAAACAGTTTAACATTTTTTAAAACTTTTGAAGATTGATAGTGGACTTGAAAATTTATGCCAACAAGTAACCACTTTTACAGACCAGCATGACTAATTTGTCATTTTTGAGATCACACTCAGTCATCATGAAAGAAACTTTTAAAAAAGAAAGAATAAACATTTTAAACAGTTTAACATTTTTAAACTTTTGAAGATTTGATAGTGGACTTTGAAATTTATGGCCACCTTACGTCAAGTAACCACTTTTACATACCAGCATGACTAATTTGTCATTTTTGAGTTGCACTCAAACATCATTGAAAGAAACTTTTTAAAAAAAAACAATAATACATTTTTTAAACTTTTGAAAATTTAATGTGGACTTTGAAATTATGGCCACCTTATGTCAAGTCACCACTATTACCAGCATGACTAATTTGTCATTTTTGAGTTGCACTCAAACATCATTGAAAGAAACTTTTAAAAAAAAGAAAGAATAAACATTTTAAACAGTTAACATTTTTAAATTTGAAGATTTGATAGTGGACTTTGAAATTTATGGCCACCTTACGTCAAGTAACCACTTTTACAGACCAGCATGACGACTTTGTCATTTTTGAGTTGCACTCAAACATCATTGAAAGAAACTTTTAAAAAAAAAGAATAAATTTTTTTAAACTTTTGAAATTTAATGTGGACTTTGAAATTTATGGCCACCTTACGTCAAGTCACTTTTACATACCAGCATGACTAATTTGTCATTTGAGTTGCACTCAAACATCATTGAAAGAAACTTTAAAAAAAAAAGAATAAACTTTTGAAAATGTTAATGTGGACGTTGAAATTTATGGCCACCTTACGTCAAGTAACCACTTTTACATACCAGCATGACTACTTTGTCATTTTTGAGCTTTACTCAGTCATTATTGAAAGAAACTTTAAAAAAAAGAAAGAATTAACATTTTAAACAGTTTAACATTTTTAACACTTTTGAAGATTTGATAGTGGACTTTGAAATTTACTGCCACCTTACGTCAAGTAACCACTTTTACAGACCAGCATGACTAATTTGTCATTTTTGAGTTGCACTCAAACATCATTGAAAGAAACTTTAAAAAAAAAGGAATTTTAAACTTTTGAAAATTTAATGTGGACTTTGAAATTTATGGCCACCTTACGTCAAGTAACCACTTTTACATACCAGCATGACTAATTTGTCATTTTGAGTTTACTCAGTCATTATTGAAAGAAACTTTAAAAAAAAAGAAAGAATTAACATTTTAAACAGTTTAACATTTTTAACACTTTTGAAGATTTGATAGTGGACTTTGAAATTTATGCCACCTTACGTCAAGTAACCACTTTTACAGACCAGCATGACTAATTTGTCATTTTTGAGTTGCACTCAAACATCATTGAAAGAAACTTAAAAAAAAAAGAAAGAATAAACTTTTTAAACTTTTGAAGATTTATAGTGGACTTTGAAATTTATGGCCACCTTATGTCAAGTCACCACTTTTACATACCAGCATGACTAATTTGTCATTTTTGAGTTGCACTCAAACATCATTGAAAGAAACTTTAAAAAAAGAAAGAATTAACATTTTAAACAGTTTAACATTTTTAAAAACTTTGAGATTTGATAGTGGACTTTGAAATTTATGGCCACCTTACGTCAAGTAACCACTTTTACATACCAGCATGACGACTTGTCATTTTTGAGTTGCACTCAAACATCATTGAAAGAAACTTTTAAAAAAGAAAGAATAAACTTTTTAAACTTTTGAAAAATTTAATGTGGACTTTGAAATTTATGGCCACCTTACGTCAAGTCACCACTTTTACATACCAGCATGACTAATTTGTCATTTTTGAGTTACACTCAGTCATCATTGAAAGAAACTTTTAAAAAAGAAAGAATAAACATTTTAAACAGTTTAACATTTTTTAAAACTTTTGAAGATTTGATAGTGGACTTTGAAATTTATGGCCACCTTACGTCAAGTCACCACTTTTACATACCAGCATGACTAATTTGTCATTTTTGAGTTGCACTCAAACATCATTGAAAGAAACTTTAAAAAAAAAGAATAAACTTTTGAAAAAATGTTAATGTGGACTTTGAAATTTATGGCCACCTTACGTCAAGTAACCACTTTTACATACCAGCATGACTAATTTGTCATTTTTGAGTTCACTCAAACATCATTGAAAGAAACTTTAAAAAAAGAAAGAATTAACATTTTAAACAGTTTAACATTTTTAACACTTTTGAAGATTTGATAGTGGACTTTGAAATTTACTGCCACCTTACGTCAAGTAACCACTTTTACAGACCAGCATGACTAATTTGTCATTTTTGAGTTGCACTCAAACATCATTGAAAGAAACTTTTAAAAAAAAAGAAAGAATAAACTTTTTAAACTTTTGAAGATTTGATAGTGGACTTTGAAATTTATGGCCACCTTACGTCAAGTCACCACTTTTACATACCAGCATGACTAATTTGTCATTTTTGAGTTGCACTCAAACATCATTGAAAGAAACTTTTAAAAAAAGAAAAGAATTAACATTTTAAACAGTTTAACATTTTTAAAACTTTTGAAGATTTGATTGGACTTTGAAATTTATGGCCACCTTACGTCAAGTAACCACTTTTACAGACCAGCATGACGACTTTGTCATTTTTGAGTTGCACTCAAACATCATTGAAAGAAACTTTAAAAAAAAGAAAGAATAAACTTTTTAAACTTTTGAAAATGTTAATGTGGACTTTGAAATTTATGGCCACCTTACGTCAAGTAACCACTTTTACATACCAGCATGACTAATTTGTCATTTTTGAGTTGCACTCAACATCATTGAAAAAACTTTTAAAAAAGAAAGAATAAACATTTTAAACAGTTTAACATTTTTTAAACTTTTGAAGATTTGATAGTGGACTTTGAAATTTATGCCACCTTACGTCAAGTAACCACTTTTACAGACCAGCATGACTAATTTGTCATTTTTGAGTTGCACTCAAACATCATTGAAAGAAACTTTAAAAAAACAAGAATAAATTTTTAAACTTTTGAAAATTTAATGTGGACTTTTGAAATTTATGCCACCTTATGTTCAAAGTCACCCACAGACCAGCATGACTAATTTGTCATTTTTGAGTTGCACTCAAACATCATTGAAAGAAACTTTTAAAAAAAAAAGAAAGAATAAACTTTTTTAAACTTTTGAAAGATTTGATAGTGGACTTTGAAATTTATGCCACCTTACTAAGTAACCACTTTTACAGACCAGCATGACTAATTTGTCATTTTTGAGTTGCACTCAAACATCATTGAAAGAAACTTTAAAAAAAAAGAATAAACTTTTGAAAATGGTTAATGTGGACTTTGAAATTTATGCCACCTTACACCTTACGTCAAGTACCACTTTTACATACCAGCATGACGACTTTGTCATTTTTGGAGACTTACTCATCATTATTAAGAAACTTAAAAAAGAAAAGATTAACATTTTAACATTTAACATTTTTAACACTTTTGAAAGATTTTGATGTGGACTTTGAAATTTATGGCCACCTTACGTCAAGTAACCACTTTTACAGACCAGCATGACTAATTTGTCATTTTTGAGTTGCACTCAACATCATTGAAAGAAACTTTAAAAAAAAAAAGAAAGAATAAACTTTTTAAACTTTTGAAGATTTGATAGTGGACTTTGAAATTTATGGGCACCTTACGTCAAGTAACCACTTTTACATCATGACTAATTTGTCTCTTTTTTTTAGTTGCACTCAAACATCATTGAAAGAAACTTTAAAAAAAAAGAAAGAATTAACATTTTAAACAGTTTAACATTTTTAAAACTTTTGAAGATTTGATTGTGGACTTTGAAAATTCATGGCCACTTACGTCAAGTCACCACTTTTACAGACCAACATCACGACTTTGTCATTTTTGAGTTGCACTCAAACATCATTGAAAGAAACTTTTTAAAAAAAGAAGAATAAACTTTTTAAACTTTTGAAATGTTATGTGGACTTTGAAATTCATGGCCACTTACGTCAAGTAACCACTTTTACATACCAGCATGACGACTTTGTCATTTTTAAGATTACATTCAGTCATCATTGAAAGAAAACTTTTAAAAAGAAAGAATAAACATTTTAAACAGTTTAACATTTTTTTAAACTTTTGAAGATTTGATAGTGGACTTTGAAATTTTATGGCCACCTTATGTCAAGTAACCACTTTTACAGACCAGCATGACTAATTGTCATTTTTGAGTTGCACTCAAACATCATTGAAAGAAACTTTAAAAAAACAATAAATTTTTTAAACTTTTGAAAATTTTAATGTGGACTTTGAATTTATGGCCACCTTATGTCAATTCACCACATACCAGCATGACTAAATTGTCATTTTGAGTTGCACTCAAACACCATTGAAAGAAACTTTTAAAAAAAAGAAGAATTAACATTTTAAACAGTTTAACATTTTAACACTTTTAGATTTGATAGTGGACTTTGAAATTTACTGCCACCTTACGTCAAGTAACCACTTTTACAGACCAGCATGACTATTTGTCATTTTGAGTTGCACTCAAAACATCATTGAAAGAAACTTTAAAAAAAAAGAATAAACTTTTGAAAATGTTAATGTGGACGTTGAAATTTATGGCCACCTTACGTCAAGTAACCACTTTTATATACCAGCATGACGACTTTGTCATTTTTGAGCTGCACTCAGTCATTATTGAAAGAAACTTTAAAAAAAGAAAGAATTAACATTTTAAACAGTTTAACATTTTTAACACTTTTGAAGATTTGATAGTGGACTTTGAAATTTACTGCCACCTTACGTCAAGTAACCACTTTTACAGACCAGCATGACTAATTTGTCATTTTTGAGTTGCACTCAAACATCATTGAAAGAAACTTTAAAAAAAAAAGAAAGAATAAACTTTTTAAACTTTTGAAGATTTGACAGTGGACTTTAAAATTTATGGGCACCTTATGTCAAGTCACCACTTTTACATACCAGCATGACTAATTTGTCTTTTTTTTTAGTTGCACTCAAACACAATTGAAAGAACCTTTAAAAAAAAGAAAGAATTAACATTTTAAACAGTTTAACATTTTTAAAACCTTTTGAAGATTTGATTGTGGACTTTGAAATTCATGGCCACTTACGTCAAGTCACCACTTTTACATACCAGCATGACGACTTTGTCATTTTTAAGATTACATTCAGTCATCATTGAAAGAAACTTTTAAAATGCAAGGTTTAAACATTTTAAACAGTTTTAATTTTTTAAAACTTTTGAAGATTTGATAGTGGACTTTGAAATTATGGCCACCTTACGTCAAGTAACCACTTTTACAGACCAGCATGACTATTTGTCATTTTTGAGATACACTCAGTCATCATTGAAAGAAACTTTTAAAAAAGAAAGAATAAACATTTTAAACAGTTTAACATTTTTAACACTTTTGAAGATTTGATAGTGGACTTTGAAATTTACTGCCACCTTATGTTAAGTAACCACTTTTACAGACCAGCATGACTAATTTGTCATTTTTGAGTTGCACTCAAACATCATTGAAAGAAACTTTAAAAAACAATAATAATTTTTTAAACTTTTGAAAATTTTAATGTGGACTTTGAAATTTATGCCACCTTATGTCAGTCAATATATACCAGCATGACTAATTTGTCATTTTGAGTTGCACTCAAACACCATTGAAAGAAACTTTTAAAAAAAAAGAAAGAATAAACATTTTAAACAGTTTAACATTTTTAAAACTTTTGAAGATTTGATTGTGGACTTTGAAATTTATGGCCACCTTACGTCAAGTAACCACTTTTACAGACCACATCACGCTTTGTATTTTTTGAGTTGCACTCAAACATCATTGAAAGAAACTTTAAAAAAGAATAACTTTTGAAAATGTTAATGTGGATGTTGAAATTTATGGCCACCTTACGTCAAGTACCACTTTTATATACCAGCATGACGACTTTTTCATTTTGAGCTTTACTCAGTCTATATTGAAAGAAACTTTAAAAAAAGAAAGAATTAACATTTTAAACAGTTTAACATTTTTAACACTTTTGAAGATTTGATAGTGGACTTTGAAATTTACTGCCACCTTACGTCAAGTAACCACTTTACAGACCAGCATGACTAATTTGTCATTTTTGAGTTGCACTCAAACATCATTGAAAGAAACTTTAAAAAAAAAGAATAAACTTTTGAAAATGTTAATGTGGACGTTGAAATTTATGGCCACCTTACGTCAAGTAACCACTTTTATATACCAGCATGACGACTTTGTCATTTTGAGCTTTACTCAGTCATTATTGAAAGAAACTTTAAAAAAAGAAAGAAAACATTTAAACAGTTTAACATTTTTAACACTTTTGAAGATTTGATAGTGGACTTTGAAATTTCTGCACCTTACGTCAAGTAACCACTTTTACAGACCAGCATGACTAATTTTCATTTTTGAGTTGCACTCAAACATCATTGAAAGAAACTTTAAAAAAAAAAGAAAGAATTAACATTTAAACAGTTTAACATTTTTAAAACTTTTGAAGATTTGATTGTGACTTTGAAATTCATGGCCACTTACGTCAAGTCACCACTTTTACAGACCAACATCACGACTTTGTCATTTTTGAGTTTGCACTCAAACATCATTGAAGAAACTTTTAAAAAAGAAAGAATAAACTTTTTAAACTTTTGAAAATGTTAATGTGGACTTTGAAATTCATGGCCACTTACGTCAAGTAACCACTTTTACATACCAGCATGACGACTTTGTCATTTTTAAGATTACATTCAGTCATTATTGAAAGAAACTTTTAAAAAAGAAAGAATAAACATTTTAAACAGTTTAACATTTTTTTAAACTTTTGAAGATTTGATAGTGGACTTTGAAATTTATGGCCACCTTATGTCAAGTAACCACTTTTACAGACCAGCATGACTAATTTGTCATTTTTGAGTTGCACTCAAACATCATTGAAAGAAACTTTAAAAAACAAGAATAAATTTTTTAAACTTTTGAAAATGTCAATGTGGACGTTGAAATTTATGGCCACCTTACGTCAAGTAACCACTTTTACATACCAGCATGACGACTTTGTCATTTTAAGATTACATTCAGTCATCATTGAAAGAAATTTAAAAATCAAGGTTTAAACATTTTAAACAGTTTAATATTTTTTAAAACTTTTGAAGATTTGATAGTGGACTTTGAAATTTATGGCCACCTTATGACAAGTCACCATATACCAGCATGACTAATTTGTCATTTTTGAGTTGCACTCAAACACCATGAAAGAAACTTTTAAAAAAAAAAAGAATTAACATTTTAAACAGTTTAACATTTTTAAAACTTTGAAGATTTGATGGACTTTGAAATTTATGGCCACCTTACGTCAATAACCACTTTTACAGAACCAACATCACGACTCTCATTTTTGAGTTGAAATCAAACATAATTGAAAGAAACTTTAAAAAACAAGAAAATCTTTTTAAACTTTTGAAAACTTTATTGTGGACTTTGAAATTTATGGCCACCTTATGTCAAGTCACACATACCAGCATGACTAATTTGTCATTTTTGAGTTGCACTTAAACATCATTGAAAAAAACTTTAAAAAAAAGAATAAACTTTTGAAAATGTTAATGTGGATGTTGAAATTTATGGCCACCTTACGTCAAGTAACCACTTTATATACCAGCATGACGACTTTGTCATTTTTCTTTACTCAGTCATTATGAAAGAAACTTTAAAAAAAGAAAGAATTAACATTTTAAACAGTTTAACATTTTAACACTTTTGAAGATTTGATAGTGGACTTTGAAATTACTGCCACCTTACGTCAAGTAACCACTTTTACAGACCAGCATGACTAATTTGTCATTTTTGAGTTGCACTCAAACACCATTGAAAGAAACTTTTAAAAAAAGAAAGAATTAACATTTTAAACAGTTTCATTTTTAAACTTTTGAAGATTTGATTGTGGACTTTGAAATTTATGGCCACCTTACGTCAAGTAACCACTTTTACAGACCAACATCACGACTCTGTCATTTTTGAGTTGCAATCAAACATCATTGAAAGAAACTTTAAAAAACAAGAAAACATTTTTTAAACTTTTGAAAACTTTATTGTGGACTTTGAAATTTATGGCCACCTTATGTCAAGTCACCACATACCAGCATGACTAATTTGTCATTTTTGAGTTGCACTCAAACATCATTGAAAGAAACTTTAAAAAAAAAGAATAAACTTTTGAAATGTAAATGTGGACGTTGAAATTTATGGCCACCTTACGTCAAGTAACCACTTTTATTATACCAGCATGACGACTTTGTCATTTTGAGCTTTACTCAGTCATTATTGAAAGAAACTTAAAAAAAAGAAAGAATTAACATTTTAAAACAGTTTAACATTTTTAACACTTTTGAAATTGATAGTGATTTTGAACTTTAAATTTTTGCCACCTTACGTCAAGTAACCACTTTTACAGACCAGCATGACTAATTTTCATTTTTGAGTTGCACTCAAAACATCATGAAAGAAACTTTAAAAAAAAAAAGAAAGAATAAACTTTTTAAACTTTGAAGATTTGATAGTGACTTTGAAATTTATGGCACCTTATGTCAAGTCACCACTTTTACATACCAGCATGACTAATTTGTCTTTTTTTTTAGTTGCACTCAAACATCATTGAAAGAAACTTTAAAAAAAAGAAAGAATTAACATTTTAAACAGTTTAACATTTTTAAAACTTTTGAAGATTTGATTGTGGACTTTGAAATTCATGGCCACTTACGTCAAGTCACCACTTTACAGACCAACATCACGACTTTGTCATTTTTGAGTTGCACTCAAACATCATTGAAAGAAACTTTTAAAAAAGAAAGAATAAACTTTTTAAACTTTTGAAAATGTTAATGTGGACTTTGAAATTCATGCCACTTACGTCAAGTAACCACTTTTACATACCAGCATGACGACTTTGTCATTTTTAAGATTACATTCAGTCATCATTGAAAGAAACTTTTAAAAAAAGAAAGAAATAAACATTTTAAACAGTTTAACATTTTTTAAACTTTTGAAGAATTTGATAGTGGACTTTGAAATTTATGGCCACCTTATGTCAAGTAACCACTTTTACAGACCAGCATGACTAATTTTCATTTTTGAGTTGCACTCAAACATCATTGAAAGAAACTTTAAAAACAAAAATAAATTTTTTAAACTTTTGAAAATTTTAATGTGGACTTTGAAATTTATGGCCACCTTATGTCAAGTCACCACATACCAGCATGACTAATTTGTCATTTTTGAGTTGCACTCAAACATCATTGAAAGAAACTTTAAAAAAAGAAAGAATAAACTTTTAAACTTTTGAAAATGTTAATGTGGACGTTGAAATTTATGGCCACCTTACGTCAAGTAACCACTTTTACATACCAGCATGACGACTTTGTCATTTTTAAGATTACATTCAGTCATCATTGAAAGAAACTTTTAAAATCCAAGGTTTAAACATTTTAAACAGTTTAATATTTTTTAAAACTTTTGAAGATTTGATAGTGGACTTTGAAATTTATGGCCACCTTACGTCGAGTAACCACTTTTACAGACCAGCATGACTAATTTGTCATTTTTGAGATACCAGTCATCATTGAAAGAAACTTTTAAAAAAGAAAAATAAACATTTTAAACAGTTTAACATTTTTTAAACTTTTGAAGATTTGATAGTGGACTTTGAAATTTATGGCCACCTTACGTCAAGTCACCACTTTTACATACCAGCGTGACTAATTTGTCATTTTTGAGTTGCACTCAAACATCATTGAAAGAAACTTTAAAAAACAATAATAAATTTTTTAAACTTTTGAAAATTTTAATGTGGACTTTGAAATTTATGGCCACCTTATGTCAAGTCACCATATACCAGCATGACTAATTTGTCATTTTTGAGTTGCACTCAAACACCATTGAAAGAAACTTTTAAAAAAGAAAGAATTAACATTTAAACAGTTTAACATTTTAACACTTTTGAAGATTGATAGTGGACTTTGAAATTTACTGCCACCTTACGTCAAGTAACCACTTTTACAGACCAGCATGACTAATTTGTCATTTTTGAGTTGCACTCAAACATCATTGAAAGAAACTTTAAAAAAAAGAAAGAATAAACTTTTTAAACTTTTGAAGATTTGATAGTGGACTTTAATTTATGGCCACCTTACGTCAAGTCACCACTTTTTACATACCAGCATGACTAATTTGTCATTTTTGAGTTGCACTCAAACATCATTGAAAGAAACATTTAAAAAATAGAAAAAATAAACATTTTAAACAGTTTAACATTTTTAACACTTTTGAAGATTTGATAGTGGACTTTGAAATTTACTGCCACCTTACGTCAAGTAACCACTTTTACAGACCAGCATGACTAATTTGTCATTTTTGAGTTGCACTCAAACATCATTGAAAGAAACTTTAAAAAAAAAAGAGAAGAATAAATTTTAAACTTTTGAGATTTGATAGTGGACTTTGAAATTTATGGGCACCTTATGTCAAGTCACCACTTTTACATACCAGCATGACTAATTTGTCTTTTTTTTTAGTTGCACTCAAACATCATTGAAAGAAACTTTAAAAAAAAAGAAAGAATTAACATTTTAAACAGTTTAACATTTTTAAAACTTTTGAAGATTTGATTGTGGACTTTGAAATTCATGGCCACTTACGTCAAGTCACCACTTTTACAGACCAACATCACGACTTTGTCATTTTTGAGTTGCACTCAAACATCATTGAAAGAAACTTTTTAAAAAAGAAAGAATAAACTTTTTAAACTTTTGAAAATGTTAATGTGGACTTTGAAATTCATGGCACTTACGTCAAGTAACCACTTTTACATACCAGCATGACGACTTTGTCATTTTTAAGTACATTCAGTCATCATTGAAAGAAACTTTTAAAAAAAGAAAGAATAAACATTTTAAACAGTTTAACATTTTTTAAACTTTTGAAGATTTGATAGTGGACTTTGAAATTTATGGCCACCTTATGTCAAGTCACCACATACCAGCATGACTAATTTGTCATTTTTGAGTTGCACTCAAACATCATTGAAAGAAACTTTAAAAAAAAGAATAAACTTTTGAAAATGTTAATGTGGATGTTGAAATTTATGGCCACCTTACATCAAGTAACCACTTTTATATACCAGCATGACGACTTTGTCATTTTTGATCTTTACTCAGTCATTATGAAAGAAACTTTAAAAAAAGAAAGAATTAACATTTTAAACAGTTTAACATTTTTAACACTTTTGAAGATTTGATAGTGGACTTTGAAATTTACTGCCACCTTACGTCAAGTAACCACTTTTACACCAGCATGACTAATTTGTCATTTTTGAGTTGCACTCAAACATCATTGAAAGAAACTTTAAAAAAAAAGAATAAACTTTTGAAAATGTTAATGTGGACGTTGAAATTTATGGCCACCTTACGTCAAGTAACCACTTTTATATACCAGCATGACGACTTTGTCATTTTTGAGCTTTACTCAGTCATTATTGAAAGAAACTTTAAAAAAAGAAAGAATTAACATTTTAAACAGTTTAACATTTTTAACACTTTTGAAGATTTGATAGTGGACTTTGAAATTACTGCCACCTTACGTCAAGTAACCACTTTTACAGACCAGCATGACTAATTTGTCATTTTGAGTTGCACTCAAACATCATTGAAAGAAACTTTAAAAAAAAAAAGAAGAAAGAATAAACTTTTAAACTTTTGAAGATTTGATAGTGGACTTTGAAATTTATGGGCACCTTATGTCAAGTCACCACTTTTACATACCAGCATGACTAATTTGTCTTTTTTTTTAGTTGCACTCAAACATCATTGAAAGAAACTTTAAAAAAAAGAAAGAATTAACATTTTAAACAGTTTAACATTTTTAAAACTTTTGAAGATTTGATTGTGGACTTTGAAATTCATGGCCACTTACGTCAAGTCACCACTTTTACAGACCAACATCACGACTTTGTCATTTTTGAGTTGCACTCAAACATCATTGAAAGAAACTTTTTAAAAAAGAAAGAATAAACTTTTTAAACTTTTGAAAATGTTAATGTGGACTTTGAAATTCATGGCCACTTACGTCAAGTAACCACTTTTACATACCAGCATGACGACTTTGTCATTTTTAAGATTACATTCAGTCATCATTGAAAGAAACTTTTAAAAAAAGAAAGAATAAACATTTTAAACAGTTTAACATTTTTAACACTTTTGAAGATTTGATAGTGGACTTTGAAATTTATGGCCACCTTATGTCAAGTAACCACTTTTACAGACCAGCATGACTAATTTGTCATTTTTGAGTTGCACTCAAACATCATTGAAAGAAACTTTAAAAACAAGAATAAATTTTTAAACTTTTGAAAATTTTAATGTGGACTTTGAAATTTATGGCCACCTTATGTCAAGTCACCACATACAAGCATGACTAATTTGTCATTTTTGAGTTGCACTCAAACATCATTGAAAGAAACTTTAAAAAAAAAGAAAGAATAAACTTTTTAAACTTTTGAAAATTAATGTGGACGTTGAAAATTTATGGCACCTTACGTCAAGTAACCACTTTTACATACCAGCATGACGACTTTGTCATTTTTAAGATTACATTCAGTCATCATTGAAAGAAACTTTTAAAATCCAAGTTTTAAACATTTTAAACAGTTTAATATTTTTTAAAACTTTTGAAGATTTGATAGTGGACTTTGAAATTTATGGCCACCTTACGTCGAGTAACCACTTTTACAGACCAGCATGACTAATTTGTCATTTTTGAGATACACTCAGTCATCATTGAAAGAAACTTTTAAAAAAGAAAAAATAAACATTTTAAACAGTTTAACATTTTTTAAACTTTTGAAGATTTGATAGTGGACTTTGAAATTTATGGCCACCTTACGTCAAGTCACCACTTTTACATACCAGCGTGACTAATTTGTCATTTTTGAGTTGCACTCAAACATCATTGAAAGAAACTTTAAAAACAATAATAAATTTTTTAAACTTTTGAAAATTTTAATGTGGACTTTGAAATTTATGGCCACCTTATGTCAAGTCACCATATACCAGCATGACTAATTTGTCATTTTTGAGTTGCACTCAAACACCATTGAAAGAAACTTTTAAAAAAAGAAAGAATTAAATTTTAAACAGTTTAACATTTTTAACACTTTGAAGATTTGATAGTGGACTTTGAAATTTACTGCCACCTTACGTCAAGTAACCACTTTTACAGACCAGCATGACTAATTTGTCATTTTTGAGTTGCACTCAAACATCATTGAAAGAAACTTTAAAAAAAAGAAAGAATAAACTTTTTAAACTTTGAAGATTTGATAGTGGACTTTGAAATTTATGGCCACCTTACGTCAAGTCACCACTTTTACATACCAGCATGACTAATTTGTCATTTTTGAGTTGCACTCAAAACATCATTGAAAGAAACATTTAAAAATAGAAAAAAATAACATTTTAAACAGTTTAACATTTTTAACACTTTTGAAGATTTGATAGTGGACTTTGAAATTTATGGCCACCTTATGTCATGTCACCATATACCAGCATGACTAATTTGTCATTTTTGAGTTGCACTCAAACATCATTGAAAGAAACTTTTAAAAAAAAGAAAGAATAAACTTTTTAAACTTTTGAAGATTTGATAGTGGACTTTGAAATTTATGGGCACCTTATGTCAAGTGTTAAGAATGACTTTTTTCCTAAAAAGATTTCTATAATGTTCTAAAAAAAATCCAAGAACCAGGCCTTATGATCTCAGTTAATTTTATTACTCCTTGCAATGAGGAGAAATCCGACCAGCCACTACACAGAGTTACCTCGTGGGAGTTCTGCCCACCACACGCGACATGCACTTTTATACAGTCATGGCCGTTGCTAGGCAACGACAGTCAGGGGTCCTGTGTCATAGGTCATAAACCGTGAGCCTATGTCCTTAAAAGAGTCAGGACTCAGACAAAAGACATTCCAGTACTTTTCCACACAGCTGAGGGATAGGGGGAGGTGAGGGAAAAGGTGACGCTGGCTTCAAGGCCCACACATAACATAATTCTGTTAATTAATATTTCCAACAGTTCCGCCCTGTTGTGGGTCTTGAAGCACTCGAGCTCGCAACAGCAATCTTGAAAACATCAGTTTTAAGTCTCCTGCATGAACAGTTTTAACCTAAAACATCAGAAACAGATTTTTTCTGTTCTGAGCCCGTGGAGGGCGAAAACCCAGTGGGAAATTCCCCTCGTCCCCTCATGGTGCGAACACTTCAAAAGCCACAGGTAGCTAAGAAAAGCAGGGACTATAAAAATGTACCTTAAGCAACATATACATCATCGTCATCATCAGAATCATCATTGTCACCAGCCTGCAAAAGATGTACCATAACTTAACTGCTGGGGTCTTGTACGCCCACAATATCTAACCAACTGTCCCACATGGATGTATCAACACCTGAATGTTCCTTCATTTTATTGCTCAGACTACGCAGTCCTCCTACTGCACGAGTCAGGCTTCCATGCGGGCGGTTGCCGCTAATTGTTCTTGACAGCTTCGAACCCAGGGGTCCAGTTACTGAGGCTGTGGTGAATTTGTCCTGTCTGTTTCCCCCTTCGCTGAGGACAACCCATAGAATCTTGAGGTGGTTCTGGTAGTTGTCACAGAAATCGTCATTGCTCTGGGTTTTGTGACCTGCTGTAAGGACTAGAGCTGGGGTAGGAGATCAGTTGGCTTCTTCAGCACCAAAGGTTTTGTACCGGGCGTCTTCCACTCCTACCATCCTTCAGAGGTACCAGCTTCTTGCAATGGCTCTGGTGGATCCAAGTGGCTCTCTCAGCAATCTTCACAGCAGTGGAGGTGGTCAGCTGGACAGTGAAGGATCTCCCACAGCGGGTGCAGCCCAGGTTTTTCTTTCGATCACCTTGATCAGGATCTGGTCACCTGGCTGAAACAGCTCCTCCTGTGGGGAACAAGGAACATCTGGCAGATTATTTGTTCTTGACACTTCTTCACTTTGCAACAATTCTCTCATCCATTCTGCTGTTTCTGTGGTTGGTTATCTGTGGTTGGCTATCAGCTCGGGGGTGTGTCTATGTTCTGGGTATTTGAGTGAGTTAAATTGTATCCTAATTCTATCAATGACTTGGTGATCAACAATGTGTATGTGTAGTGTCTTTATGTTGTGGTAAGGAATGGCTGTGTGTTGATACATCAGGCAGTGTTCTATGTGCGTGCGTGGATGAAGATCACAAGAAGAAGGCTTAAAGTTTCTGTTAGTCAAAGTCATACACACAAAAGATTAAAAGTATAATTAAAAAGCTTAAGGGAATATTCAAGTTAAAAACTTAAGGGAAATAAAGGAGAAAATTAAAAAAGAACTTTAAATGTTATGAATAGCTATTTAAGAATACACACAAAAATTCACACATAAAACTCACTGAGACAACTTTTCTGCACTCACACTGTCACACTGTCACACTGTCCATGGACAAACACACTCTTTCTACAATCTTATTTTATTTATAGTTTTATTTTATTTATCCAATATCCAATT
>ML136778.1:0-39603 GCA_003999625.1 Oryzias javanicus
TTTTAGTTTCCTTATCAAAAAGACCCAAAAACAACCTAATTTCTGACGGTCATTCCCAAAATAATTGCAGTGGACTTGGTTGAAATCTCGTTACGACACCACAGATTCACCACAAAAAACCTGTTATGCTGCTGCTCACTTAGCAAAGCAACAACTGCTAGCATTAGCATCGCGGCTAGTCTGCAGGTTCACAGACCGCGCAAAAACAAAGTCTAGACCACAAATCTATGTAACCGCCGACGGGGTGTAACGTGTACGGTAACGCACACAGCAGAACACCGTAGGTGTGTCACTTATGTTAATGCGTGAGAAAACACGGATGATGCTCTTTTGGTGTGTACGGCTAATGACAGATGGCTAACGCTGCTAGCATGACGCTAAAATAACCCCACGTCAGCCAGCGGACCGAACCACCCAGTTTCGGTGTTAGAAGCGGATGCGTTTCGTTCGTGCTCCCAAAAGTGATTACTCATCTGGGTCAGCTCACCGTCCACAGACCGTCCACCGGACGGCCCTTCAGGTTCCCCTAGCTAGTGTTAGCTCGCCGGGAGGAGCCCTCTACGTAGCATTAGCGTGCTAATGCTAACATTCGCTACTTACCTGCTAAAACGGAGCGACCGATTGACCGCAAATGGAGTCTGCGGGGTAGTATCTGTAGCGCTGGAGGCTCCGTGGAGCGCGGGGGGAATCCAGACAGCTGCTGCGGGGTTGATTCTTACAGGGCTCCGCGGACTCCGTCTCCCACTTCTTTCAACTTCCCTTTTCGCATTGTAGGCATAGACTGTGAAAACACTGGACAGAACAAGCAATGAGGTCTCCCATTGGAAATGCATTACCTCCTCTCCTCGCGAAAGTAGGCCGCCGCTTTCACCGTCACTTCCTGAAATGGCTATCGCCATTTTGCAAACCATCATCAGCGATTGGTCCGAGTCTCTGTGAGTCATGGAAGTACCTTCCACCAATCTGAAGAGAGTTTATTGTGGGTCTCCGCCTCTTTCCACGCCTCTACCACGAGACATTGGAATGTAAACAGCTTCCACTTTAATACCGGCGGCTCGAGAGAAATGTACAAGTCATTGTTCAAGTCTTTGAGGAGAACCATTCCAACATTTGATTCTGCTGTAACCTTTCCTGCTTCCTCGTCCTGACCGTGGTCGGGGGAACAGGGGAGCTGCTGCAGCTCTCGGACGAACGTCCTCGTGGTTAAACCCGCGGTGTTTGTTTCTGCAGGCAGATACTCTCACTGTCTGGCTGGAGGCTGGAATCCACCATTTATTTTCACTTCTGTTTACAGCACATTGCTTTACTGGAACTTCCCCGAACGCCCGCTTCTTTTCTTTCTGCTCTCTCCCTCTCTCTCCCGCACACATCGCGCGCGTGCACGTACAATCACACTCGCGCCGCCGCGTCCCTTTCTCTCTCCGTAGCTTTCCCGCAACACTGCAAATGTTGTATGGATTACATATTTTCTTTTTGTCGAGCTAAATAATGTGTCGCCACACATATTCTGGAAACATAAACATTCTCAGTTATAATCATCTATTTCCATATTGAAACCAGTGACTGTTAATGCACCTTTCTGAGCGCACGTCCGCGTTAACTTTCAACTTCTTTGTTTGCAAAGCGAGTGTGTTTTTTACACCCGGTTAACCGCGTTGAGCCTCTAAATCTATTTCTACAGAGTAAAAGATGGAGCAGCATGCGCCTCTTGTTTTAAACTGCTGCATTCCATTGAGGAAAACAATAGAAGGACAATGAATGGAACATTGTTGAATTGTAAAGTAGGTGTTAAAAGGTCTTCACGGACCGCATTGATGAAGTCTGCTCCCATTGGCTATCCGTCATCTGTCACTCAAACCCCCCCAGACGTTCGACGTCAGACCCACAAACGCTTATTGAGCCATCTGATTGGTCCCAATTATAACTCAATAACTTGTGATAATGGAAAAAAATCTTAAAAAAAAAAATTAGGATTAGAAAAAAGAAGTTAAGCAGAAAGCACCAGAGGAAGAATGGTTATTCTGACATTTTAAAATGACTGAGAAATAACTGTCTGTTTTCTCAAATGTAAGTCAATGGGACTTTGGCCTTTTTGCAACAGTGGTACTTCCTATATGGAACACGGAAGTAGGGGGCATGCTCTGTCCAGTTCTCCTATATACAGTCAATGATTGTAGGAGGATGATGACAGATCGTATGACTGGAACTGACAATCCGCCTGCGCGTCACGCCCGCCGACCAATCAGAGGCCACGGTTTGCTGTCCCGCTGAGCTGTACGGCCGAAGAATCCGAACCGGACATGACGAAAATTATTTTATTCTGACTGACGAAACCAGGCTTCATTACTCTCGTGTCAAAGTGAAGGCCCGGCTCTCCAGGTCATTTTTTATTGTTATTAATTACCCGATGTTATCTTGAGCTCATTTCTAACTTATACAATTTTGCCAAATAGTGCAAGAATTGCGCCTTCTACAGCAACATGTAATGCATTACTGTCAGGTTAACGGCTTCTAAATAACCGCGATATTATTTATTTTACCTATATGCTTAAATCTATATAACTGAACGTGTAAATGTTTGTCACCCAAAACAAGAAAGGAGGGAGATTGATGTTCAGTGGCATGAATGACTGACGACGTTTAGCAACAAAGTCATTTCCCTTTTAAAAACACCTTAAACGGCTTAAAAATAAAACACTTTTTACACACACGTTCAAATGAAACTACATCTTTTATTATTTTTGAATAACATACACGGTAAATATTGAAGAACTCACTTCCACGTTCTTAGCTAAACCCCCACAAGATTTAGACTCTTGCTAGCTAGCTCTTGCTAGGCGCTACTTCGCTAGCATAGCATCGTGCAACATCGCGCTCTTTTTTCCTTGTTATCGGACCTCCTCTATTCATCCCACGCTAAAATCAATGCATAGTAATGCAGCCGCTGTATGTCACGTGATTTCCAGTGCACGTTTCCCAGCATGCACTGCGGCTGAAAGTTGATCTTCTCTTTTGAATTAAAAACCCTTTAAAGTTATAATTTTTTTCTTAATACTTTATTTATAACTTGCATATTGTATGTAATTCAAGTGTAGAGTGAAAAAAAAGAACGACGCAAAACCATGAGGTTGGAAGTAAGCTAAAGGGGTCCTATATAAACAAACCGCTGACTTTGCATTGGTTGGGATTGGTCAGGTTGCAGCGAGCGGACGTGCCTGATCTACAGTAAGCCTGCCGGGTGGGGGTCGGGTGTAGGCTTCGAATAGGTTACTTAATCGAATAGATGAGGTTGACTTAATCAGGGCGACCTAGTTCCGGCAGGTTTCTGTACTCGTGCGTGGGTCGGGCGGGCGGTGATGCCTGGCTGCGGCCGTGCGCGTGGCTTGCGTCCGGGGTTGAACGAAGTGATGCAGATACGGGGCTGGGCGGTGATGCCTGGCTGCGGCGTAAGTGGTGCGGACGATTGCTGTGGCCTGACGAATCCTTTTACGTATTTCACAACTACTTGGAATACTGAACATCACTAATATATTATCTCCATTCAACGAATTCTAAGATTAGAATATTTTTTGTTTCTTTATTGGATCTTTAAAACGGGGTCAGATTCAGCAAATGTTCTGTTTATATTTCTTATTTACCTTGTTACATTTAAAGACCTGCAACTATATAGATGTCCTTTTTCATGTTGTTTGTTTTTGTGTTAAATTGACAATATT
The DNA here is from genome assembly GCA_003999625.1 of Oryzias javanicus. Classification (NCBI taxonomy): domain Eukaryota; kingdom Metazoa; phylum Chordata; class Actinopteri; order Beloniformes; family Adrianichthyidae; genus Oryzias; species Oryzias javanicus. Next base: position 3,717 of record ML136778.1, read on the forward strand.
TTCTTCAGAATTACTTATAAAAAAGTAGTTCACCCAAAAACTTCTTTCCACATATTTCTTATATCTTTAAAAAAAAACCCCATCAACTTTAGATATTTCAATTTTATAAAAATAAAAAAAGCTTCCTTGTATTAAGATTTTTTTCATAATTTCATCCTTTAATTTAAACAAAGTATTCAAGATGAAAAAAAGGACAAGAATCCACGGCAAGAAGGAAGATCTGAAATTTATTAGAAATAACAACATCTTTGTTCACACAAGTGTCTCTAAATGGCTCCTTGACAATCATTAACACAGAAATGCTAGAAAGCTAAGTATTTCAGTGGCTCTGATTCCTGCATCTTTCATCAAGCAGTTTTATTTAGTATGGGTGTCAACTGGGATTTATTTTATTCTTTTAACCAGGGCTCTGGACTCCATTTTCGAACTGGTTGCACTTTTTTTCTTAGGGGCACCAGCACTAAAGTGTGGTGGACCCACCTCCTGGACCACATTGCCTTTAACTCAGCACTTTTAATATGGTCACTTTTCTTTTTAATTGCTGTCAATATCTGCATTAAGACTTAAATGATCAATTTACATACTGTAAACATAAAGCCCTTTATTTAAAACTCAATTCTATAGCACTGATAAACTACAGTAACAAGTTGGTGCTTAAAGACCCACTTCAATGAAATGAGTGTTTTTGGTGTTTTTAACTTGTTCTAACATTTGTCGTATGGTAGATGGTTAAAACTGAATTTCGGAGTAGTTTTTTTATTCAAATAAAAACTCTTAAATCTGTGATAGCAAGTAAAGTGCAAGGACCCAAGTCTTGTTGTTCTACCCCTTCTGTTTCATCCACTTGCAGACAAATGGATCCGTGAACCTCTTTGTTTTCCTGATCTGAGCTGGAATCTGGACCAAATGTCCTCCAAACCCGCGGAGCTGTTTCACTCACAGGTAGACTGTTCACCTTCTGGGATTTGATCTCCACTGTCATCGGTCCAAACTATTCAAATCTAGCAGGGCAGAAAAACACAAGGAGAAGCAAAGTTCCTCAAGATAACAGTTTACTGATGACATGTTGGAGTGAGAGGAAAATACTGTTTCTCACCTCTGGATCTGGATCATTTTCCATGAACTCAGTTTTATCTTCTGCTGTTGGGATTTCCCCTGAATCTCCTTCCATTTGTGAACCAAAGTGTGCGTCCTCTCCTCGTGATCGCCTTGTGTCATTCCACTGGAAGCGCTTTTGGACATCAGGGCAAGAGGACTCTGAATTGAAAGAAAATGCAAACATAGGGCCACATTCCACCTTAAAAAAATGTATTTTAATAAGACAAATTCAAGATTATCTCAATCAGAGAACTCCAGTTGATAAAACAACAATGAACAGAAATCCTACACACAAGTGTTCTATTTTTCTTATATTTCAAACCTTAGAAATAAGTTTAGTCCAAAACTCCTTTTAAACCTCTCTTTCTAGATTCAGTATTATGAGTAACTGCGAATAATTTCCTTGATTGTTTCTTTAATGTCGTTTGACCTACTCGAGCCTCCTGAACTTAATGATATTTTTCTTATTTTCGTCAAGAAATGATAAAAAAGTTCCTGTAATTTCATTCTTATGTTCCCCTGACAGGCTGAAGCTGGACAGCAAGTCTTCAAACTGAGTCAATGAGACATTTAAACAGACAGACGAGGAGGCCGTCATTCCCATGCAGGATAGAAGCTCGCCGTGCCGGGAGACTCTCTGAATGATCTCATGAACCCAGACACGGAGACGTGAGTCCCCATGCTTTTGGAGAACTTTTGGAAATAAAGTTCCAATCTAAACATCCAATGTGTCTTCCTTGAGCGAATCGTGTTCAGTGTAAATACAGTTTAAGGAGAATCAATGGCAGGTTAGAAATCATGAAGGACTGGCCCTCGAGGCCTGGAGTTTGACTCCTGTCGGTCTGTAATGAGTATCTGAGTACTAGGATACTTGCCATCTGCTCCAGAACATTTCAGCATGAATATGTACGACGTTCAAGATTGCTGATTCGCAATCCTCATAAATTAAGTACAGTGTAGTAAAAATACAACTCAGACAGAATGTATTTATTGCTCTAAAATGCAAAATCATGTTGGATTCTGAGTTTATAAACTAAAAAAAACTGAATGTGCAGCACTACTGTCACCAGAATAAACTGTCGGTGAAGCTTTCCAAATTTATAGTTAAACTATCAAATGTGTTTTTCTAGTTGAAAATATGAGACTGAAGTTGTGTTTATTGACGTAAATTCTGAAAAAAATCAGATTTGCTTTAATCTTTGATCATCATAGATTTAGTGTTTCCATTCCTTTGACTCTTCAACAGCTGTCCAGGGTACACCCTGCCATCAGTCCCCCGCGACCCAAACGGGACATGAATGAATGAAGTAATAATCAATTTATAAATATTACAGAAATCTAGTGATCAATAATGTGACATCATGCGTATGGCTGTCCGCATGGTGGAGAGGGCGTACCAGAACGTGTCTTTAAAAAATATTCTTCTAAAGTTGTGGGAGTTTTTTCAATTTTCCTCAAAACATGAAAAATGTTTGTTTCTAAAACCTGTTGGGAACATTTGTCAGTTCAGATGAAAGGACAGTGTTTTTTTTTAGTTGCTACTCTTTTTTTTGAAAATGATTTTTTTCTTATTTGTTTACTACTAGAGTTAATGAGGGAGTTGAACCAAAACATTTTTATTGTATGAGATTGTGTAAAATGACAAATAGAATTTCTTTTCATCTAAATGTTTGTGTTTTTATCAGTTTTGTTGATTCTCCTCCTTAAAAAAAAGTGCAAAAGATGAAGTTTTGACACAGATCGTTTTCATTTTCATACATCCAGTAAAATGACAAACATACATGAACTGTAAAAATAGACATATTAGATTTAATAGTAAGAATCGTGGTTTGATCTGGGAATGGTTGAGCTTGATCCATGAATGGAATCAGCTCAGTAACGATCCACAGCCCTGGACCTCTGTGCTGCAAAGATAGAGAGTACAAGTTCAGAATTTGACCTGCAAGAACTATGGAGAGAAAATACTCACTCTGATTTGTGCATAACTTTGAATTTGTGCATGCATAATTCTTGATTTGTAACTCATATAATATGTTTTGTGCAAAAGTAAAAAAAATTACAAACATTTAAAAAATACAAAATACAGTTTACACATGCACAAATTCAAATGACAACAGCCTGAAAATAATTACACACAAAAATCTTTTTAAAATACACATGAATCACCTCTTATGCACGCACGCAGCCTAAGTTACGTATGAATCTACTGTGAGACTCTTTTCACGTCTCACAAATTCATCCATGAGGGATGCGTTCAAGTACTACCAGAATGCTCGTTCACCATAGTTTTCTTGACAGCCGTTTTAAACTTCGATTGTGAACAATATCCAGAAAAACTTGACATTTTCTGACTTTCTTAAAAAGATATTCCCGATAGTTAATATAATAAAGTCTAAATACGAGTTTTTTAAACACTTATTCAAAGGATTTTTAATATCAGCTCAGTGGACAAATTAATGTCACTGGCAGAGATTGGAATTCAGGTCCCGAGGAAAAATATAAATAAATGAGCAAACAAATAAAGTAAACATATAGAACACAACAGTCACACAGAGTTCAGCAGCCTGACAGCTTCAGGGGAGAAACTGTTCTGGAGCCTGGTGGTTCTGGATCTAATGCTCCTCAGCCTCCTGCCTGATGGGAGTGGTTGGAACAGACCATGTGATTATGTTCAGACCCCTCCTCCTGGAGCTGTAACGAGTACCCGGGTGCTCGGGTATTTGCGATCTGCTCCCGAAAATCCGAGTATGAATATTTGCGACGTCTAAGATCGCTGATTTACGATCTTTATAAATATAGTAAATTATAGTAAAATGTGATCAGAATATTATCTGGTAATGATGTATTTTTCTTCTGGACTTCAGATAATGTATTATTTTAAGTTGACGAACTACAACAAAGCCGAAAAGAGCCAGCGGTTGTAACCGAAAGTAAACAAATCTTAGTTGCAGAGGAACTTCCGGTTTTCAAAGTAAAACTAGCGAGACGTATTTTTCCGTTCAAAAACTGAGACTGAAGTTCTGATCACTGATATAACTTCTGAAAAAATGAATTATCTTTAACATCTGAGCTTTATCTCAGTGTTTACATTCTTTTGGTTATGATAACTCTTCAACAGTTGAAGCAATTAACGAAACTCCATCTTATTCTGAAGAAACGCAGCCTCACGCTGCTGAAAGGAGGATGTAAACAACGTGAATCAGATGATTCTGCTGCGGAGGGAAAAAATACTTTTTTTACACGGGTTGTACACGAAAAATATTGAAGAACTTTGAGGATAAAAAAAATGTGGTGAACATTTTTAAGTTTTGTTGTTAAATGATCCAAAACAGCAGTAATTTTTATCCTCTTTATGTTGTTTATGTTACTGCTGAACTAAACCAGAAGGCTGACAAAAAAAAAGTTTAAAATGAAAAACAAAATTTCTTTCTATCTGAATCTTTTTGGGTTTTTAAAAATCCATTTTGTTGATTCTGATCTATTGCTCTGATTAAATGTATAAATGTTGGTGATTAATACAAATAATTTCAATTTTCCTCCATATAGTAAATATTCTCATAGCAATAAACATAATGTTAAAAAGTAAGAATCGTGGTTCAACTCGTGAATCGTTGAGCTTGATTCGTGAATCATATCGGATCGCCACCTAAGCAACGATCCACAGCCCTACCTCCTCCTGCATCTCATGATGTAGAGGTCTGTGGTTTTTGGCAGCTCTCCCCACAGTTCTCTGGAATCAAGAATCAAGAATCTTTATTATCATTTATGCAGAGCAAAATGAAATTTCTGCCAGCAGCTCTTTGCTAAATTTAAAAAAAGAATAAGATAAATATAAATATAAATATAAATATATACAAGGTGCATTACAGTTAAAAGGCACGGTGAGTGAAGTGGACATTGCACAACAGTTAAGGTACTGCAAGAATAAATAGATCAGTGCACAGAGACCTGAAAGTTATTGTTAAGTCTAATTCCTTAGACTTAGGGTGGGTGGGTGGATGGACTTTACAGCTCTGGGGAAGAAGCTGTGTTTCAGTCTGTTGGTGTGGGTTCTGATGTTCCTGTATCTCGAGCTACAAACAGTTGGTGTCCAGGGTGGGTGGGGTCTGCAGCTATACGACCAGCCCTCCGTTGGACCGGCTGTCGTACACTGAGTCGAGTTGTGGGAGCGGTTGACCCACAATCCCCTGTGCGGTTTTCACCACCCGGGCCAAGTCTATCTTGTCTTTTGCAGTGCAACTCCCGTACCACACTGTGGCGCTCAGGCAGAGGATGCTCTCTATGGTGGCTCTGTAAAAGTTTTTCAGCAGCTGAGAGGAAAGTCCAGTCCTTTTTAGTTTCCTAAGGAAGAAGAGTCTCTGTTGAGCTTTCTTCACAAGGTAGGATGCATGCACTGACCAGGTAAGGTCAGATGTAATGTGGATCCCCAGGAACTTGATGTGGTCCACTCGCTCCACCTCTTCCCCGTGAATGAGAAGAGGGATGTGTTCCACCTTTTAGACCTCCTGAAGTCCACTATGACCTCCTTGGTCTTGGAGGTGTTTAGGACGAGGTTGTTGTTGGTGCACCAACCTATTAGGTGCTGGATCTCCTCTCTGTAGTGGGTCTCATCATTGTTTGATATGAGACCCACAATGGTGGTGTCATCTGCAAACTTGACAACCATGTTTGTAGGGTGGATAGCAGAACAGTCGTGGGTGAATAGAGTGAAGAGGGCCGGGCTGAGGACACACCCCTGTGGTGTTCCTGTGCTCAGGATCAGAGTAGATGATGTGGAGTCTCCAATCCTCACCACTTGAGGCCTGTTGATAAGAAAGTCCCTGATCCAGAAGCACAGAGAGGCAGGCAGTCCAAGGTTGTGGAGTTTCAGTATCAGCTTGTCTGGGATCACAGTGTTAAATGCTGAACTGAAGTCCACAAACAGCATCCTGACGTAGGTGTTGGTGTGCTCCAGATGAGACATGGCCACATGTAGGGCTAATGAAACTGCGTCCTCTGTTGATCGGTTCTCCCTGTAGGCGAACTGATGTCTGTCCAGGGACGCAGGGATGATGTCCTTGATGTGGCTCAGGATGATCCTCTCGAAGCACTTCATGATCACCGGTGTCAAAGCCACAGGGCGGTAATCATTGAGGCAGGAGACAGAAGATGTTTTTGGTACGGGCACAATGATGGAAGACTTGAGGCACACAGGTACTGAAGCGAGCTGTAAAGACAGGTTGAAAATGTCCAGAAAAACCCCTGCCAGCTGCTGTGCACACAGCTTGAGAACACGACCTGACACCTTATCTGGCCCTGTGGCTTTGCTGATGTTGATTCTCCTCAGGGTGGAGCACACTTGGTGTTGCTGCAGAACAAGCGGCTGGGACTGCTCCTCCAGCTGTAGAAGAGAGCCGGTGTCTCTGCTGTCAGGAGTGTCAAAGCGTGCAAAGAAGTGTTTAAGGTGTCAGGCAAAGTGGGCTCATGGGTGATGATTTGCTGTTTACAATTTCTGTGGTCTGTGATGGTCCTGATGCCTCTCCACATCTCCCGTGGGTTGTTGTTAGCAAAGTGTTCCTCTATGCGCTGTCTGTACCTGCGTTTGGCCTGGTTGATGCCCTTTTTCATTTCTGTTCGGGCCTTTCTGTAGGCCAGCCTGTCACCTGACCTATAGGCCGTATCCCGAGCCTTGAGCAGAGACCGTACTGTGCCATCAAACCATGGTTTCTGGTTTGGATACACTTTGATGGACCTTGTGGGCAGGACAGCATCAGTGCAAAACTGCACATAGTTCAGGACTGTTGCTGTATAGGTCTCAAGGTCTGAGCCGTCTTTAAAAACCTCCCAGTCAGTGTGATCGAAACAGTCCTGCAGAGCTGCGGTAGCCTCTTCGGTCCACACCTGCAGAGCTTTCCTCTCAGCGGTGGTGCAGCTGCCGTGCCACACGGTGATGCAGGTGCAGAGGACGCTCTCCACAGCAGCATGGTGGAAGCTCATCAGGGCGGAGCCTCCAAGTCCAGCCCGCCGCAGCTTCCTGAGGAAGTACAGGTGCTGGTGGGTCTTCTTGACCAGCTGGGAAGTGTTGGTGCTCCAGGAAAGGTCATCATTGATGTGCACACCCAGATATCTATAGCTGGAGACGAGCTCCACTGGTGCTCCATCCATGTGAAGGGGTGGGGCGGGGCGTCTGCTCTTCCTGAAATCCACCACCATCTCCTTGGTCTTCTTCACCTCGATGCAGAGGTTGTTCTCTCTGCACATTGCACCAACATCTCCACCTCCTCTCGGTAGTCAGACTCATCGTTGTTGCTGATGTGTCCTACTACCGCTGTGTCGTCTGCAAACTGACGACACAGTGGGGGCGGGATTTAGCAAATGCTGGGAGGTGGAAGGCCCCGCCCTGATGAGCGTCTGACAGAATGCAAAACGATTTGAATTTTGACCGACTTGGAGCGCCTGGATAAAACTGAGAATGCATTACAGCAGGGGGGCGCTGTTTTGCAAGCTGGAATGAGTTTTGACACAAACAGAGCATGGGAGATTTTAAAACACAATAGATCTTAAGTTATTTGAAGCAAGCCATGTATTGAAATGTCAGTTTAAAATATTGAATTGTCAATTGCAAAATGCATTTCAAAATGAAAGGTCAAACTGCATATTGAATTGTAAATTGCAAAATGCATTGTCATTTGAATTATGACATCAAAAACCCATGGCAATATGCAATGCAATTGATTTAGTTTTAATTCAATATTTTGTTTTAAAAAATTGTGATATTGAATTGTAAATTTTAATATTGAATTGTAAATTGTAAAATGAACTGTCATTTTGCAAGCCTGAAATTAATAATGAATTTCAAATTGAAAAATGCATTTTCAAATTGAAAAATGCATTTTCAAATTGCATGATGAATTTGCAAACTGAATTGTCAATTGAATAATGCATAATACTTTGAATTATGACATAAAAAAAACTTCCATAGCTTTCCACCAATCAATGGGTTATATTGTGTGACAACAGAAGCTCCGCCCTCATGGGGCCATTCCGTTTCCCAATGGACCAACGACCAACATGGGTCTAAAAATGGTACCAGTCGGACCTGTTTACTGGGTCCATTTTGCAATGGAAACGCTAAAAAGTCCAGTCTGGCCCAGTTCTGTGACTGTGAAGTGTTTTGGGCCCTCGAAGGAGGGTAGGAAGCGCTATACAATTATACGCCATTTACCATATTCAGGACCTTGTTCTTTCTGTCATGACCCAGAGCTTATGACCAGAGGTGAGAACTGGCATGAAGATCAACCAGTAAACGGAGAGCTTGGCTTCCTGGCTCAGCTCTCTCTTCACCATAATAGACCGGTACAGCGACTGCATAACAGCAGACGCCGCACCAATTCATCTGTCATTGATATTCTCTCACTCTTGAACAAGACCTCAAGATACTTGGGCTGTATTCAGACTGAATACATCTGGTCTGGTTGAAAAGCAGTCTGAATGCAGACCAAACACAAGGTTCAAGACTCCATCTGGACCAAAGACTCGGTTAGGACTAGCAGACTCTCAAGACTGAATACACCATTAAACAAATCCATCTGGGTCAGGAGACCTCCACCCAGCTGGAGAAGATAAACTACCTTTCTCCTGTCAAGAACCATGACCTCTGACATGACTTTACACGTCAATGAGAAGAAGAAAGTTTCATGAATACATTCACTAAAGCCTTTCATTTCTCAATCTTCCAACATTTTAGGTATGGAATGAATGATTGGTTGGGCTTTAGCTTTACATTTGATGCCTTTCCTGTCACAGCTCTCTGCATTTATCCGGACTTGAGACCGGCATATGGAAGCACTGGCTAGTGCCCCCTTGTGGTTGCATTAATGTGATTTTTTTTTTTTTTTTTTTAGAGGGGAACCAGAGCTCCCGGAGAAAACCCCTCCAATGTTTTCTTTTTAAAACATTTAAAGATTAAAAAAAAAAAAAAACACAAATATTTTAGGCTAGGGGGGTGAGGGCCAGAGTGCCTGGACCCCCCACCCTCCCCACCCCAAAAGAACAATAATTTAACATTTTTTTTACAAAAAAGAATTAAAAAATCACATAGAGTTTAAAATTTGTACAAGGAAGGGGGTGAGAGCTTCTGGAGAAAACCCCTAAAAAGTATTTTTTTTTTTTTCTGGAGTGTAACCCAACGATCCAGACATGAGGTGCTCCTGTTACTCCTGTTTTGGTTTTTGATCCAAAGATAATATCAGAAGATCCAGATGTGTGTCCTACCATTTTCTCAGGTTGGATTCACAGGTGAGTGAGCACTTTTAGGGAAGTCTTTTTAACAAATCCTACATTTCTTCTTTGAATCTTTATCTAACCCGCGTTTTCTTCTCCAACGACTATTTCTGCGCTGTACCGATGACTTTGGTTCCTCTGAGGATTGTGGTTTCTCAGGTAATTGTTCTTCAGAACTTGGACTTTTCTTCTTTGAATCTTTATCTAACACACGTTTTCTTCTCCAACGACGATTTCTGCGCTGTACCGATGACTTTGGTTCCTCTGAGGATTGTGGTTTCTCAGGTAATTGTTCTTCAGAAATCAAAGTTTTCTTGATTGGTACAGGTGAGTCGCTCTCTGAGTCTGAATCTAACTCGAGTTCTCTCTTCAGACCACGATTGTTGCTCTCTACCAACGACTGTGGTTGCTCTGAGGAGGATGTCTCCATGGAGTTCTGGCTCTCAGTTGCACATATTTCTTCTATAAACCATTTTGAAGGGTTTGTCATCTCTGGCATTGTCACCTGCACCTTTTGAGGGATGTCTGGGGTTCCATCATGTGACTGAGGTGGGGGTTGTTGGGGCAGTTGCATCTCTTCTGATGATTGTTGCTGGTTTGTAAAGGGACAGAAATGTTCAGTCCAGCTTCTTGGGAGATCCATGTTTCCTGTGACAAATGGATGTTGGAGCAGCTGCTGAAGAGAAATTCTTGCTGCAGGATCCAGTTCAAACATCCTTTTGAACAGGTCCAAGAAAAGTTCCAGATTTGTCTGTTCTGTCTGGGAACAGGGTCCGGATTCCTCAAAGTGTTGTCTGAAGTCGTCTGGGGAGAAAAACCTGGGATTTGGTCGGATCTTCTTCTGACAGTCTTGTGGAGTCTTCAAAAACCACTGGTTTGTCTCCGTTTTGAAGAAAAACTCTTTAGTTTTGAATCCAGCATTTAACATCTGATCTGGAAAGTTGCCGTGAGTGTATCCTATGTTCCAGATCATCTCATAATCACTATAGGCGATGTAGAAAGGAGATCCAAAGAACATTTCAGCAGCAATACAAGCAAGGGACCAGACATGGGATTTTTCAGTGTTCCATGAACCTAGAAGTGTCTCTGGGGCCATGTACCACCTGAAATGTCTATCTGATGGGATTAATTTTGCAGGTTTTATAATCCGAACCCCATTTGGCAGAGATCTGGGACCAAGGAGAAACTGGCATCGGCGCTCGAAAAAGTTGATAGCATGTAGGTTTTGACCTCCTTTGTGACGTTAAATTCTATTTACAGATTATGTTTGACTTCATCTCGTCTTCACAGGACACTCGATGCTCCACAACTTCCAGTCGATCACGCCTTTGGAATCGTTTCGTCTGCGGATTCCATCGGTAGATCTTCTGAGGAAAAAAGTTGAAACATCTTCATGACAGCAGTGAGAACGTTGGCTCCTCCCTTCACAGGAGCTGGAGAAATAATCCACGGCACAGATCCGGGTTAGCACAGCAGCGGTCCGGTCCAAGCGCTGAGGCACCGCCTCAAGAACCTCAACTTATATTAGCCAAACAGCTAGCATATAGCTGAAATACAAGTTAAACTCAAAGTTGCCCTAAAAAACGTAAAAAAGCTAAAGTTAGCCTTAAAATAGCTAGCATGCTGCTGTGAAATATTAGCTAAACTCCAAATTAGCCTTAAAAAAAACAGAAAATAATTATATTAGCCAAAACAGCTAGCATATAGCTGAAATATAAGCTAAACTCAAAAGTTGCCTAAAAAACGTAAAAAAGCTAAAGTTAGCCAAAATAAGCTAGCAAATGCTGCTGAAAATATTAGCTTAAACTCCAAAATTGCCTAAAAAACGTAAAAAAGCTAAAGTTAGCCGAAATAGCTAGCATGCTGCTGAAATATTAGCTAAACTTCCAAATTTAGCCTTAAAAAAACAGAAAAATATATATTAGCCAAAACAGCTAGCATAATAGCTGAAAATATAAGCTAAACTCAAAAGTTGCCTAAAAAACGTAAAAGCTAAAGTTAGCCAAAATAGCTTAGCAACTGCTGCTGAAATATTAGCTAAAGCTCCAAATTAAGTCCCCCTTTAAAAAAACCAGAAAATACTATATTAGCAAAAAACAGCTAGCATATAGCTGAAATATAAGCTAAACCTCAAAAGTTCCCAAAAAACGTAAAAAAGCTAAAGTTAGCCAAATAGCTAGCATGCTGCTGAAATATTAGCTAAACTCCAAATTAGCCTTAAAAAAACAGAAAAATACTATATTAGCCAAAACAGCTAGCATATAGCTGAAATATAAGCTAAACTCAAAAGTTCCCTAAAAAACGTAAAAAAGCTAAAGTTAGCCAAAATAGCTAGCATGCTGCTGAAATATTAGCTAAACTCCAATTAGCCTAAAAAAATGGAAAAAATCTATATTAGCCAAAACAGCTAGCATATAGCTGAAATATTAAGTTAAACTCAAAAGTTGCCTAAAAAACGTAAAAAAGCTAAAGTTAGCCAAAATAGCTAGCATGCTGCTGAAATATTAGCTAAACTCCAAAATAGCCTAAAAAACCTTAATAAATGCCAAAATATTCCAAAAAGCTAGCAGAATGCTATTATAACTTTCAACTTTACTACAATCTGACTTCATACAATATAAAGTAACGACTAATCGACTATTAAATTAGTTGTTGATTATTTTAATAGTCGATTAGTCGTCAATTAGTCGACTAATCGTGGCAGTCCTACTGTTGTCAAAGATCACACCGTCTGTATTGGACTTTTATTGGGATTAAAAAAGCAGAATTAAAGACAAAATGATCTGAAAATAGAACCAAAACATGTTTCTGTTTAATATAATTCTGTTAGCATTCTGTAAACTGCACTACTTCTGCACTAAAAACGCTGCTGTAAAATCCTGGATTTTAAAATGACCTCCTGTTCATCCTCCTCGTCTTATATTACATAACATCTCTTTACACAGATGAATTTGTTGTATTTATTGCTGTTATTTTTATTTCATTTTCCTCACTAACTGTGTTTGTGGGTTGAGCAATAACCTTTAGCTCCGCCTTGGATCTTCACTGATGTATACGAACAATAAATAAAGAAATCTGAATAAATCTGTTTTTTGAGAAAGCCTCTGTTGTTGTTCTCCTGCAGAACATCAGTCCGGCCCGTCAGAACCAGCAGTGGAGCTCCTCCCTCTCAAGCCTGAAGATCTGGATTCAGTCAGACCTTCCAGCACAGAGAAGACCGTCAGAACTCTGAGGAGAACCAGCGCAGCTCCAGACCAGTTGGTGACCTCTTCCTCTGTCATCGGGGCTGTCAGGAACACAGCAGGTCGGTCGGGGAGATCTTCAGTCGACGGTTCCTAACTCCTTCTTTCTCGGATTCCTTTAAGTTTTCTGTGTTTTTGTCTCCACAGACGGCCGCGCCTGCGGCGTCCCGTCTGTTCGCTCCGATCTTCCGGCTCCGCCCATCAAGAGGATGGGCGACACCACGAACTACGGAGATTCCTCCACAGCAGCAGACCTTCTTCATCCGTCCGTCCACGCCCTCCGAGGAGTTCACGAGGAGCACCTCCTCTGCCCTCGCTCCAAGGAGGAGGTAATCCGCTCCTCACACCAGAGGGCGCTCTTCTGGCTGCTGAAGCTTCTCTGGGAAACAGAAATAACAATTAAAAACATGTTTATACATCTGCTCAGCTGCAGAAAACTGATCAATAATCGTCTTGATCGACACTCAAACATGATCGTTGTTGGGGTTTAAGTTTTAAGTTGGATTTCACACATTTTTTATTATAAATTTAAACATTTATCTTTGTCTTTTTGAGTAACTTTTTCAGCATCTAATCAGATTTTGTTTATTTCAGAGTCGTAAAAGTATAGATTGTATTCATTTGGAAATAATACCAAAAAAAAACCTCTTAAAAACATCTTGAGCTCTGAGCCATAAAACTCGTGCTGTGAAACTTCTGTTTCACCTTTCTTCTTAAAAATGTTCTTTTTCAAACAAATTATTTTGATCAGATAATGAGAGTAAATGTATTAATAATCCCAACCACCGGTTTTAAAAAAAGAAGCATCCCAGCGCCGACCACAAACAAGAGAAGAAGCTGCAGTTTTGATCATAAAATGAGATATAATTAATAATATGGGATAAAGGCTGAGAAATTAGTTTTAATTTTGAAATGCACGGCCTTTAAAAGGTCCTAAAAAGTTTTAACTTGAACTTTTAGAAGCTTGTAGGAACCCTGTTTATTATGTGTATTAAAGTATAGAAAATGTGTTTCCCAACCATAGCGCCCTCTAGTGGGCCGCGAAAAAAAATCAGTTCTGAACCTGAGGGCCGCGAGGGCCGCGGGACCTGAATGCAGCCTCCTACCACTTGGTGGCAGTAAGCGTCACGCCGGGTTCACACTGACCCGGAGGCACCGCGAAGCCGAGTCCCCCCCCCCCCACCCCCCCACTCTGTGGTTTATAGACCAGACGCGCATTTTTCCGCGGCGGTCGACAGTCGCTTCAGCGGGAGCTTTTGTTGTTTTTGCCATCATGCGTGAGAAGTTAATCACCTAAAGATATTACTGCGTGTTTCTGCTAAGAGGAACTCTGCTCACTACGTTGATCTGTGTGTGTGTCTGTGCTCGCGCATGCACGTGCGTGTTGTGATTATATATTTATTTACCTGTCTACAGTCTGTTTAGATACAAAAAAAAAGATCACATTTGTCAATCCCTGCGTTTTATTGTAAAACATTTTAGAAAGACTGATGTTCATGCATATTTAAACGCGAGCAGCATCGAAAATGATAGAAAATCATACTGAACACAGGAATACATGCAGCCAAAGATCTCATTGCTGCATTGTTGCACATATTCTAAGTGTGTCTAAGGCTGGATGTTTTTGTTGGACGCACGTATTTAAAATTCAACTAAAAGTTAAATTCCCATTAACTGTCCCGCTCCTAAATGTATAAATGTGTTCTCCACATTTGACCATCTCCTGGTGGAGCCGTGAGCTGCAGAGACAGACGACCTCAGGAACCAGAACCAGAATCCTAACCTGAACCTCTTTCCTCTGGGTCTGAGTGACTAAGAACAAAGTTTAGCTCTGGACGCACGGTTTTCCAAAATTACGTGTGAATACACACTTTATTTTAAAAATAAATCGTATTTTCTCTTGTAACTTTATGTAACTTTCTGCCAGAATTGATGCAGAACGCTCGCCGCTCAAAATAGAGCAGACGCCGAAAGGATCCGCTGCACGGCGCGAGTCCGCCGCAGAGGACCGCACCGCTCCGCGCCTGGTGTGAACGCCGCCGCCGTTCTGCGTCCAGTGTGAACCCGGCATCAGTAACGTGTTGTGGCATGAGCCAATAGTATGCAGCTATCGGCCCCTCATCATATTTTCTTTATACCGGGGTTCTTTGCCTCAGTTCATGTTTAGTTTTTAAACAGACAGTTGCGACTGTTGTTGTTAATTGGAGAGAAATATCTCGTACAAAATTAAAACTTCTAATTTGTCAAGTTCATCATCAGGTTATAAGGAAATCTTTTAATTAGGATTTTATTTAAATGTCATTTACAGTTTGTTTCATTTGAAACTTATTTGAAGTGTTCTTGTTTTATTACAACACCATTTTATTGATCAAAATTCCTTATAATATTTTGGGAATGACAACTGTGGTTTATCTGTTCAGTATGAATATAAATGTCTGAGATGATCTCGTTGGATCATTTTTACCCACAGATTTTCTTTGATAAACCATAAAAACTCGATTTAATTATCAAATACAAATGAAACAATATGTGGATCAATTTACATTAACATGTTAATATTTGAATGGGCCTCGAATCACTTTGTACCGGGAAAATTGGGCCCCGGTGTCAAAAAGGTTAAGAACCTCTGATATAGAAAATGTGTTTAAAAATGACAGAAAAAGTGCAGATTTTTGTGTCTGACCTTTTTTAACCTTTGTCCTCAGATGGCAGAGATCTTCAGGAATGTTGGCGTGAAGGTTTCAGAGGAGACGTTCGAGGAGGCCTGGAAGCTGGCGTCTCTGAGACATCCCGGCGGGGAGGTTTGTGTCGAGGCTTTCCGTAAAACAATGGAGGAAATAAAAGCCATGTGAGGATGGAGGACGCTCAACAACACATTCATTTCTGTTCTACAGATCTTTTTTAAATTGAATGAAAAAAATAAACTCAGATATTGACGTGGAAACAAAATATTTGAATAGAATAATCAATTATTGCTTAACTGTCAAATGAATCTTCAATCAAGAGTTCACTTTTAGATCATAATGAATGAACGTCATTGTTGAAAGTCATAATTCTGATGTTTTTTATAATATATACATTATAACTAAATATCTATCTTGAATATTGACATAAATCTTTAACTTAAAGTCATTTTTGACACTTTTTTGTGTGTTAAAAATAGGGAACATGGACAGATTTATTATGTTCTTCTTGTCTTAAATTAAATAATATTTTTATTACAAACTAATTAAGTAAACTTTCTTTTAGATTCATGAAGTTTTTGTTTTCAGAAAGACAAAATCCTAATGTTGAAACCACAACATTTAAAAAGCATAAATCCTCATTTCCCATGAGGTCTTCTGACTTTTCATTAAAACTTTGAGCTGCTAAATATTCAACCAAACTGACGAGACTCAGAAAAGACAGAAACCTTACAGTATTACTGTAGAGCGGCGCTCCATGACCTTTTTTAGACCGCAGAACGCTTTAACCTCAGACAATAGTTTCAATGTTTTTTTTATTTTTTAGTTTCCAGTTTTATTTTTGAAGCCAAAGTTTATCTTCATCTTCTGTAAAGCATCTAGATCTGCTTTAAACTTCATTTGTTCTCTAGATTTAAAGTAGAAATCATTAAAATGTGAAAAAGATTTTCCCTTAAGCTAAAACTAAAGAGAGAAAACAGTCTCATCCGATGTATGAGCGTAATTTGTGATTTATAACTCAAATCTGGCGTGTAACTGTGTGTACTTGCATTTATGTACAATAAACAATATAATATACACAGTTTAAATTACAGCAGCTTAAAGCTGAGAATGAAAAAGTACACACTAATCACCTGATACACACAAAACCGCTTTAATGCACAAATCTGATGTGTGTTAAATCTGCAGTTTTCTGCCATTTTTTGTAATTTTTGTACATTTGAGAACACAATTGCTAGGTACACTCAAAATGTACTGCATGTTTACACATCAAGCATTACACACACAAATCGGATGAGTTTATTTTATCTCCATATAAAACTGTCAAAGTGAAAGCTGAAAAATCCGACGCAAACTTCAGCCTCGTCCGACTTTTCCGGTGAGACGGATGGAAAAAAAAGTCACTAAATCAGGTATTTTCTTAATATAACAAAAGTGTGAATTCTATGTTTGAAAAACTTTATTAGCAACATCCTTATTCGTTTTTCCTTTTTACAAAATGCAAAAAAAAATCAATCAAACAAACAAACCTTCTCTATCTTATAAGTAATAGTTTTCTCTGGAGGCCCAAGCTGTAAACCCAGACTCATGACATGTTCTGACTGATAGAACTCCTCCATCTTTCCTGCATCCTTATACAAAAGGTCATCTTTCCATCTTATAAACCTCATGAACTGTCTCTATCCAGTCGTTTAACGTTGGCCTCTGTGGTTTAAGACACTTTCTTGTAATTGCTTTCCTTGCCGTCAGATTCTGGATCTGAAACCGATTCTTTCATGTTTCATCGAGTCTCCACCTTGACAGGGATGTCCTCCTGAAACTGTCTCTAGAACTTTATGTACTTCCATCCACGAAGGGATTATTTGCTAAATGTTTTAAGAATAAAACTTTATAATTTCAAATAAAAAGATTTTTATATTTGCTTTCAAAAATGTTTTTGCTTTTGCAGCACAAAAGTTTTTAGATGCGTTGCGCCTCGTCTCGTTTTCGCCCTATCTTTGATTCATACAAAACTCTGAGTTAAGCGTAATATATGTGCCACCAAACAGCCAATTACAGACAAGAAGGTTGGTAGATTCTATCCAATCAGGTGTCTTTACCTGGCATTGACAGTGCTTGGAGTCCACGTTCCTTACTTCTGCATTCATCTCTGCAGTTTGTTTTATTTCAAAGGCCGAGAACTTCCAGAGAAATGACCTCCATGACGTTCCGACCATCGTGTGTGGAAGCGTGTGGTGACCTCCTAACCTCAGCTGACCAGAATCTTTCTCTGCAGGCTCCTCCTTCACAAACAATCTTCTTTTTCTGGATTGACTTCCCTGCATTTGTCTTCTAAAGCTGCAGCTGACGTTCATTTTCCGTCCATGTAAATCTTCTGTTCTGAAGGGAAGCTGACCCGGACGACAGTAAGCGTGACGGATCCTCACCTGTCAATCCGCTCAAATCCTGTGGAGATGGAAAAACAAGGAGAGGAGAATACATTTTTTTATTTTTTTTGCAATTAAGATGTACGGATTGATCCAGAGGATTGTGCTTTAATGCGATTAATGCAGGAGTTGGCGTTTGTCCTCAAATGATCTGAATGCAGAAATCCCCGTTGAAGCGTTCGCTTTTCTGTCTGCGTCAGAAATTGTTCAGTGATGTCACTGTATCCATGACTTTAAGCTCACAGCACTTATTTAATCTCATTATGACGAGACGCCCCCCCACGCAAACTTACACAGACCCCCTCCTGCCACGCAGGAACATTAGAGTAATCCTCCACGCCTGTCATTACGCACACATTAGCCGTTAATGCAGCTTTGTGCCGTTTGTCACATCATTAATATCACAGCCGTTTCTCTAGATTCTCCGCAGAAACAATTCATCTACTTTTTTTTTATCGTTTCACTCAGATGACCACCTGGAACCACAAGCGTTTCCCCCTCACTGACTGTATATGAGAAACTGGATGGAGTGACTCCTCCCCTAAGTCAGTTTATTAACCATTCTTGATATTCTTCATTATATTGTTTCTCTACTAAACTGACCAATCAGACGCTCCGATAAGAGTAGGTGGACAACAGATTTCGTGTAGCCTTCTATCCAGTGTAGGGCGTGGCCTCCAACAAGGTCGTCCTGATTGGTGTTTTGAGTGGATTCTCTAGAAATACAATTCAATGTTATTTATAATGTCCAATATCATAAAACATTCGGCTCATTAAGTCTTCATGCGGGTCATTTAACAGAAGCAGAAGGTCAGTCGTACCGTATAAACCAGGGGTGGGCAAACTACGGCCCGGGGGCCACATGCGGCCCCTTAAACTACTTAATCTGGCCCCCCAAATTGAGTTCACATTTTCCTCTGAAGAACATCAACCCATTGGATCACCAAAAAGAGAACAAAAATCAAAATTTAGAAATTAAAATTCCCAAATTTTCTGTTTTTAAATGAATATATGTGAATTTTAATCCAAATAAAGCATGTTTTTCTCTAAATTCCATATTATCTTTTTTAGTTATGAGGTTCAACAAATCTCTCCTTCCATCTGCTCCTTGTCCGGCCCTTATGGCAAATTTAGAACCCTTTCTGGCCCACAAATCAAAAAGTTTGCCCACCCCTGGTATAAACTATAGCTAAAATCTAAACAGACGAAATAAAAGAGGGGTATACCTTCCTAGTTAGGAGAAACTCCTAAAAAATCTGATTCAGGAAAAAAGAAGAAACCTTAAGGACGTCCGCATGAAGGAGAGATCCTGTTCAGGACGTCCGCAGGAGATTTACCAGGACTGATAAGAGGAATATTAGAATAGAGTTCATCCAGAAAGGACAGGGGGGGAGGTGGGGGGTCAACGGCCAAAATCAGCAGCAATCTCTGAACAACATCTGAACCACACTACCACTGAGAAATAAATAGAATAGAGAACAGGACCCCGAGCTGTTATGGATAACGGAGCCATACATGAAATATTCTGTCGGTCTCTCTGACATGAAAAAGTGGCGACTGAATGGAGTTTATTTGGCTGGAGCTGGAGATGAACCCTTTTCTATGGATGACATCACACCGACTCACTCCAGTTCTCAGATAGTGTCAATGTTGGGCCAAAACTCGCACATAAATAAATAAATAAAAAAGAATGAAAGAAAGATACAAAAATAAATAAGTTTGTAACAGAAAGAGAATAGTTAAAAAGTCAATTGTGATATTTAAGATTTTAAAAAACTAAATGATCTTGAAAGTGGGTCACGTGCGGCAGGTGAACACAATAAAGCTGCGTCACTGCGTCTGTGTGCGCATACTGATTTGAGTTTTGAGCGGGAGAAAAACATTGATCTATGACACACTTCTGTATGGAGCCCAATTCAAGTTTACAAACTGACCCTAATCACAGCAATAATTACCCATAAACAAAAACAATCGTGTTTATGTTTTAGTTTCCTTATCAAAAGACAAAAACAACCTATTTCTGACCGGTCATTCCCAAATAATTGCAGTGGACTTGGTTGAAATCTCGTTACGACACACAGATCACCACAAAAGACCTGTTATGCTGCTGCTCACTAGCAAAGCAACAACTGCTAGCATTAGCATCGCGGCTAGTCTGCAGGTTCACAGACCGGCGCAAAAACAAAGTCTAGACCACAAATCTATGTAACGCCGACGGGGTGTAACGTGTACGGTAACGCACACAGCAGAACACCGTAGGTGTGTCACTTATGTAATGCGTGAGAAAACACGGATGATGCTCTTTTGGGTGTGTACGGCTAATGACAGATGGCTAACGCTGCTAGCATGACGCTAAAATAAACCCCACCGTCAGCCAGCGGACCGAACCACCCAGTTTCGGTGTTAGAAGCGGATCGTTTCGTTCGTGCTCCCAAAAGTGATTACTCATCTGGGTCAGCTCACCGTCCACAGACCGTCCACCGGACGGCCCTTCAGGTTCCCCTAGCTAGTGTTAGCTCGCCGGGAGGAGCCCTCTACGTAGCATTAGCGTGCTAATGCTAACATTCGCTACTTACCTGCTAAAACGGAGCGACCGATTGACCGCAAATGGAGTCTGCGGGGTAGTATCTGTAGCGCTGGAGGCTCCGTGGAGCGGGGGGAATCCAGACAGCTGCTGCGGGGTTGATTCTTACAGGGCTCCGCGGACTCCGTCTCCCACTTCTTTCAACTTCCCTTTTCGCATTGTAGGAGGATGATGACAGATCGTAGGACTGGAACTGACAATCCGCCTGCGCGTCACGCCCGCCGACCAATCAGAGGCCACGGTTTGTTCCCGCTGAGCTGTACGGCCGAAGAATCCGAACCGGACCGGACTAAAATTATTTTATTCTGACTGACGAAACCAGGCTTCATTACTCTCGTGTCAAAGTGAAGGCCCGGCTCTCCAGGTCATTTTTTATTGTTATTAATTACCCGATGTTATCTTGAGCTCATTTCTAACTTATACAATTTTGCCAAATAGTGCAAGAATTGCGCCTTCTACAGCAACATGTAATGCATTACTGTCAGGTTAACGGCTTCTAAATAACCGCGATATTATTTATTTTACCTATATGCTTAAATCTATATAACTGAACGTGTAAATGTTTGTCACCCAAAACAAGAAAGGAGGGAGATTGATGTTCAGTGGCATGAATGACTGACGACGTTTAGCAACAAAGTCATTTCCCTTTTAAAAACACCTTAAACGGCTTAAAAATAAAACACTTTTTACCACACGTTCAAATGAAACTACATCTTTTATTATTTTTGAATAACATACACGGTAAATATTGAAGAACTCACTTCCACGTTCTTAGCTAAACCCCCACAAGATTTAGACTCTTGCTAGCTAGCTCTTGCTAGGCGCTACTTCGCTAGCATAGCATCGTGCAACATCGCGCTCTTTTTTCCTTGTTATCGGACCTCCTCTATTCATCCCACGCTAAAATCAATGCATAGTAATGCAGCCGCTGTATGTCACGTGATTTCCAGTGCACGTTTCCCAGCATGCACTGCGGCTGAAAGTTGATCTTCTCTTTTGAATTAAAAACCCTTTAAAGTTATAATTTTTTCTTAATACTTTATTTATACTTGCATATTGTATGTAATTCAAGTGTAGAGTGAAAAAAAGAACGACGCAAAACCATGAGGTTGGAAGTAAGCTAAAGGGGCCTATATAAACAAACCGCTGACTTTGCATTGGTTGGGATTGGTCAGGTTGCAGCGAGCGGACGTGCCTGATCTACAGTAAGCCTGCCGGGTGGGGGTCGGGTGTAGGCTTCGAATAGGTTAGGTTGACTTAATCGAATAGATGAGGTTGACTTAATCAGGGCGACCTTAGTTCGGCAGGTTTCTGTACTCGTGCGGTCGGGCTGGGCGGTGATGCCTGGCTGCGGCCGTGCGTGGCTTGCGTCCGGGGGTTGAAGCGGTGATGCAGATACCCGGGGCTGGGCGGTGATGCCTGGCTGCGGACGTAAGTGGTGCGGACGATTGCTGTGGCCTGACGAATCCTTTTACGTATTTCACAACTACTTGGAATACTGAACATCACTAATATATTATCTCCATTCAACGAATTCTAAGATTAGAATATTTTTTGTTTCTTTATTGGATCTTTAAAACGGGGTCAGATTCAGCAAATGTTCTGTTTATATTTCTTATTTACCTTGTTACATTTAAAGACCTGCAACTATAGATGTCCTTTTTCATGTTGTTTGTTTTTGTGTTAAATTGACAATATTTTCTTCAGAATTACTTAGATAAAAGTAGTTCACCCAAAAATTTTCTTTCCACATATTTCTTATATCTTTAAAAAATCCCCATCAACTTTAGATATTTCAATTTTATAAAATAAAAAAAGCTTCCTTGTATTAAGATTTTTTTCATAATTTCATCCTTTAATTTAAACAAAGTATTCAAGATGAAAAAAAGGACAAGAATCCACGGCAAGAAGGAAGATCTGAAATTTATTAGAAATAACAACCATCTTTGTTCACACAAGTGTCTCTAAATGGCTCCTTGACAATCATTAACACAGAAATGCTAGAAAGCTAAGTATTTCAGTGGCTCTGATTCCTGCATCTTTCATCAAGCAGTTTTATTTTAGTATGGGTGTCAACTGGGATTTATTTTATTCTTTTAAACCAGGGCTCTGGACTCCATTTTCGAACTGGTTGCACTTTTTTTCTTAGGGGCACCAGCACTAAAGTGTGGTGGACCCACCTCCTGGACCACATTGCCTTTAACTCAGCACTTTTAATATGGTCACTTTTCTTTTTAATTGCTGTCAATATCTGCATTAAGACTTAAATGATCAATTTACATACTGTAAACATAAAGCCCTTTATTTAAAACTCAATTCTATAGCACTGATAAACTACAGTAACAAGTTGGTGCTTAAAGACCCACTTCAATGAAATGAGTGTTTTTGGTGTTTTTAACTTGTTCTAACATTTGTCGTATGGTAGATGGTTAAAACTGAATTTCGGAGTAGTTTTTTTATTCAAATAAAAACTCTTAAATCTGTGATAGCAAGTAAAGTGCAAGGACCCAAGTCTTGTTGTTCTACCCCTTCTGTTTCATCCACTTGCAGACAAATGGATCCGTGAACCTCTTTGTTTTCCTGATCTGAGCTGGAATCTGGACCAAATGTCCTCCAAACCCGCGGAGCTGTTTCACTCACAGGTAGACTGTTCACCTTCTGGGATTTGATCTCCACTGTCATCGGTCCAAACTATTCAAATCTAGCAGGGCAGAAAAACACAAGGAGAAGCAAAGTTCCTCAAGATAACAGTTTACTGATGACATGTTGGAGTGAGAGGAAAATACTGTTTCTCACCTCTGGATCTGGATCATTTTCCATGAACTCAGTTTTATCTTCTGCTGTTGGGATTTCCCCTGAATCTCCTTCCATTTGTGAACCAAAGTGTGCGTCCTCTCCTCGTGATCGCCTTGTGTCATTCCACTGGAAGCGCTTTTGGACATCAGGGCAAGAGGACTCTGAATTGAAAGAAAATGCAAACATAGGGCCACATTCCACCTTAAAAAAGTTGCTAAATAAGACAAATTCAAGATTATCTCAATCAGAGAACTCCAGTTGATAAAACAACAACTGAACAGAAATCCTACACACAGTGTTCTATTTTTCTTATATTTCAAACCTTAGAAATAAGTTTAGTCCCAAAACTCCTTTTAACCTCTCTTTCTAGATTCAGTATTTATGAGTACTGCGAATAATTTCCTTGATTGTTTCTTTAATGTCGTTTGACCTAACTCGAGCCTCCTGAACTTAATGATATTTTTCTTATTTTCGTCAAGAAATGATAAAAAAGTTCCTGTAATTTCATTCTTATGTTTCCCCTGACAGGCTGAAGCTGGACAGCAAGTCTTCAAACTGAGTCAATGAGACATTTAAACAGCAGACGAGGAGGCCGTCATTCCCATGCAGGATAGAAGCTCGCCGTGCCGGGAGACTCTCTGAATGATCTCATGAACCCAGACACGGAGACGTGAGTCCCCATGCTTTTGGAGAACTTTTGGAAATAAAGTTCCAATCTAAACATCCAATGTGTCTTCCTTGAGCGAATCGTGTTCAGTGTAAATACAGTTTAAGGAGAATCAATGGCAGGTTAGAAATCATGAAGGACTGGCCCTCGAGGCCTGGAGTTTGACTCCTGTCGGTCTGTAATGAGTATCTGAGTACTAGGATACTTGCCATCTGCTCCAGAACATTTCAGCATGAATATGTACGACGTTCAAGATTGCTGATTCGCAATCCTCATAAATTAAGTACAGTGTAGTAAAAATACAACTCAGACAGAATGTATTTATTGCTCTAAAATGCAAAATCATGTTGGATTCTGAGTTTATAAACTAAAAAAAACTGAATGTGCAGCACTACTGTCACCAGAATAAACTGTCGGTGAAGCTTTCCAAATTTATAGTTAAACTATCAAATGTGTTTTTCTAGTTGAAAAATATGAGACTGAAGTTGTGTTTATTGACGTAAATTCTGAAAAAAATCAGATTTGCTTTAATCTTTGATCATCATAGATTTAGTGTTTCCATTCCTTTGACTCTTCAACAGCTGTCCAGGGTACACCCTGCCATCAGTCCCCCGCGACCCCAAACGGGACATGAATGAATGAAGTAATAATCAATTTATAAATATTACAGAAATCTAGTGATCAATAATGTGACATCATGCGTATGGCTGTCCGCATGGTGGAGAGGGCGTACCAGAACGTGTCTTTAAAAAATATTCTTCTAAAGTTGTGGGAGTTTTTTCAATTTTCCTCAAAACATGAAAAATGTTTGTTTCTAAAACCTGTTGGGAACATTTGTCAGTTCAGATGAAAGGACAGTGTTTTTTTTTAGTTGCTACTCTTTTTTTTGAAAATGATTTTTTTCTTATTTGTTTACTACTAGAGTTAATGAGGGAGTTGAACCAAAACATTTTTATTGTATGAGATTGTGTAAAATGACAAATAGAATTTCTTTTCATCTAAATGTTTGTGTTTTTATCAGTTTTGTTGATTCTCCTCCTTAAAAAAAAGTGCAAAAGATGAAGTTTTGACACAGATCGTTTTCATTTTCATACATCCAGTAAAATGACAAACATACATGAACTGTAAAAATAGACATATTAGATTTAATAGTAAGAATCGTGGTTTGATCTGGGAATGGTTGAGCTTGATCCATGAATGGAATCAGCTCAGTAACGATCCACAGCCCTGGACCTCTGTGCTGCAAAGATAGAGAGTACAAGTTCAGAATTTGACCTGCAAGAACTATGGAGAGAAAATACTCACTCTGATTTGTGCATAACTTTGAATTTGTGCATGCATAATTCTTGATTTGTAACTCATATAATATGTTTTGTGCAAAAGTAAAAAAAATTACAAACATTTAAAAAATACAGTTTACACATGCACAAATTCAAATGACAACAGCCTGAAAATAATTACACACAAAAATCTTTTTAAAATACACATGAATCACCTCTTATGCACGCACGCAGCCTAAGTTACGTATGAATCTACTGTGAGACTCTTTTCACGTCTCACAAATTCATCCATGAGGGATGCGTTCAAGTACTACCAGAATGCTCGTTCACCATAGTTTTCTTGACAGCCGTTTTAAACTTCGATTGTGAACAATATCCAGAAAAACTTGACATTTTCTGACTTTCTTAAAAAGATATTCCCGATAGTTAATATAATAAAGTCTAAATACGAGTTTTTTAAAACACTTATTCAAAGGATTTTTAATATCAGCTCAGTGGACAAATTAATGTCACTGGCAGAGATTGGAATTCAGGTCCCGAGGAAAAATATAAATAAATGAGCAAACAAATAAAGTAAACATATAGAACACAACAGTCACACAGAGTTCAGCAGCCTGACAGCTTCAGGGAGAAACTGTTCTGGAGCCTGGTGGTTCTGGATCTAATGCTCCTCAGCCTCCTGCCTGATGGGAGTGGTTGGAACAGACCATGTGATTATGTTCAGACCCCTCCTCCTGGAGCTGTAACGAGTACCCGGGTGCTCGGGTATTTGCGATCTGCTCCCGAAAATCCGAGTATGAATATTTGCGACGTCCAAGATCGCTGATTTACGATCTTTATAAATATAGTAAATTATAGTAAAATGTGATCAGAATATTATCTGGTAATGATGTATTTTTCTTCTGGACTTCAGATTAATGTATTATTTTAAGTTTACGAACTACAACAAAGCCGAAAGAGCCGCGGTTGTAACCGAAAGTAAACAAATCTTAGTTGCAGAGGAACTTCCGGTTTTCAAAGTAAAACTAGCGAGACGTATTTTTCTGTTCAAAAACTGAGACAGAAGTTCTGTTCACTGACATAACTTCTGAAAAAATGAATTATCTTAAACATCTGAGCTTTATCTCAGTGTTTATATTCTTTTGGTTATGATAACTCTTCAACAGTTGAAGCAATTAACGAAACTCCATCTTATTCTGAAGAAACGCAGCCTCATCCTGCTGAAAGGAGGATGTAAACAACGTGAATCAGACGATTCTGCTGCGAGAGGAAAAAATACTTTTTTTACACGGGTTGTACACGAAAAATATTGAAGAACTTTGAGGATAAAAAAAATGTGTGTAACATTTTTAAGTTTTGTTGTTAAATGATCCAAAACAGCAGTAATTTTTATCCTCTTTATGTTGTTTATGTTACTGCTGAAATTAACCAGAAGACTGACAAAAAAAAAGTTTAAAATGAAAAACAAAATTTCTTTCTATCTGAATCTTTTTGGGTTTTTAAAAATCCATTTTGTTGATTCTGATCTATTGCTCTGATTAAATGTATAAATGTTGGTGATTAATACAAATAATTTCAATTTTCCTCCATCTAGTAAATATTCTCATAGCAATAAACATAATGTTAAAAAGTAAGAATCGTGGTTCAACTCGTGAATCGTTGAGCTTGATTCGTGAATCATATCGGATCGCCACCTGAGCAACGATCCACAGCCCTACCTCCTCCTGCATCTCATGATGTAGAGGTCTGTGGTTTTTGGCAGCTCTCCCCCACAGTTCTCTGGGAATCAAGAATCAAGAATCTTTATTATCATTTATGCAGAGCAAAATGAAATTTCTGCCAGCAGCTCTTTGCTAAATTTAAAAAAAGAATAAGATAAATATAAATATAAATATAAATATATACAAGGTGCATTACAGTTAAAAGGCACGGTGAGTGAAGTGGACATTGCACAACAGTTAAGGTACTGCAAGAATAAATAGATCAGTGCACAGAGACCTGAAAGTTATTGTTAAGTCTACTTCCTTAGACTTAGGGTGGGTGGGTGGATGGACTTTACAGCTCTGGGGAAGAAGCTGTGTTTCAGTCTGTTGGTGTGGGTTCTGATGTTCCTGTATCTCTTCCCAGAGGGAAGAGCTACAAACAGTTGGTGTCCAGGGTGGGTGGGGTCTGCAGCTATACGACCAGCCCTCCGTTGGACCCGGCTGTCGTACACTGAGTCGAGTTGTGGGAGCGGTTGACCCACAATCCCCTGTGCGGTTTTCACCACCCGGGCCAAGTCTTCTTGTCTTTTGCAGTGCAACTCCCGTACCACACTGTGGCGCTCAGGCAGAGGATGCTCTCTATGGTGGCTCTGTAAAAGTTTTTCAGCAGCTGAGAGGAAAGTCCAGTCCTTTTTAGTTTCCTAAGGAAGAAGAGTCTCTGTTGAGCTTTCTTCACAAGGTAGGATGCATGCACTGACCAGGTAAGGTCAGATGTAATGTGGATCCCCAGGAACTTGATGTGGTCCACTCGCTCCACCTCTTCCCCGTGAATGAGAAGAGGGATGTGTTCCACCTTTTTAGACCTCCTGAAGTCCACTATGACCTCCTTGGTCTTGGAGGTGTTTAGGACGAGGTTGTTGTTGGTGCACCAACCTATTAGGTGCTGGATCTCCTCTCTGTAGTGGGTCTCATGATATGAGACCCACAATGGTGGTGTCATCTGCAAACTTGACAACCATGTTTGTAGGGTGGATAGCAGAACAGTCGTGGGTGAATAGAGTGAAGAGGGCCGGGCTGAGGACACACCCCTGTGGTGTTCCTGTGCTCAGGATCAGAGTAGATGATGTGGAGTCTCCAATCCTCACCACTTGAGGCCTGTTGATAAGAAAGTCCCTGATCCAGAAGCACAGAGAGGCAGGCAGTCCAAGGTTGTGGAGTTTCAGTATCAGCTTGTCTGGGATCACAGTGTTAAATGCTGAACTGAAGTCCACAAACAGCATCCTGACGTAGGTGTTGGTGTGCTCCAGATGAGACATGGCCACATGTAGGGCTAATGAAACTGCGTCCTCTGTTGATCGGTTCTCCCTGTAGGCGAACTGATGTCTGTCCAGGGACGCAGGGATGATGTCCTTGATGTGGCTCAGGATGATCCTCTCGAAGCACTTCATGATCACCGGTGTCAAAGCCACAGGGCGGTAATCATTGAGGCAGGAGACAGAAGATGTTTTTGGTACGGGCACAATGATGGAAGACTTGAGGCACACAGGTACTGAAGCGAGCTGTAAAGACAGGTTGAAAATGTCCAGAAAAACCCCTGCCAGCTGCTGTGCACACAGCTTGAGAACACGACCTGACACCTTATCTGGCCCTGTGGCTTTGCTGATGTTGATTCTCCTCAGGGTGGAGCACACTTGGTGTTGCTGCAGAACAAGCGGCTGGGACTGCTCCTCCAGCTGTAGAAGAGAGCCGGTGTCTCTGCTGTCAGGAGTGTCAAAGCGTGCAAAGAAGGTGTTTAAGGTGTCAGGCAAAGTGGGCTCATGGGTGATGATTTGCTGTTTACAATTTCTGTGGTCTGTGATGGTCCTGATGCCTCTCCACATCTCCCGTGGGTTGTTGTTAGCAAAGTGTTCCTCTATGCGCTGTCTGTACCTGCGTTTGGCCTGGTTGATGCCCTTTTTCATTTCTGTTCGGGCCTTTCTGTAGGCCAGCCTGTCACCTGACCTATAGGCCGTATCCCGAGCCTTGAGCAGAGACCGTACTGTGCCATCAAACCATGGTTTCTGGTTTGGATACACTTTGATGGACCTTGTGGGCAGGACAGCATCAGTGCAAAACTGCACATAGTTCAGGACTGTTGCTGTATAGGTCTCAAGGTCTGAGCCGTCTTTAAAAACCTCCCAGTCAGTGTGATCGAAACAGTCCTGCAGAGCTGCGGTAGCCTCTTCGGTCCACACCTGCAGAGCTTTCCTCTCAGCGGTGGTGCAGCTGCCGTGCCACACGGTGATGCAGGTGCAGAGGACGCTCTCCACAGCAGCATGGTGGAAGCTCATCAGGGCGGAGCCTCCAAGTCCAGCCCGCCGCAGCTTCCTGAGGAAGTACAGGTGCTGGTGGGTCTTCTTGACCAGCTGGGAAGTGTTGGTGCTCCAGGAAAGGTCATCATTGATGTGCACACCCAGATATCTATAGCTGGAGACGAGCTCCACTGGTGCTCCATCGATGTGAAGGGGTGGGGCGGGGCGTCTGCTCTTCCTGAAATCCACCACCATCTCCTTGGTCTTCTTCACCTCGATGCAGAGGTTGTTCTCTCTGCACATTGCACCAACATCTCCACCTCCTCTCGGTAGTCAGACTCATCGTTGTTGCTGATGTGTCCTACTACCGCTGTGTCGTCTGCAAACTGACGACACAGTGGGGCGGGATTTAGCAAATGCTGGGAGGTGGAAGGCCCCGCCCTGATGAGCGTCTGACAGAATGCAAAACGATTTGAATTTTGACCGACTTGGAGCGCCTGGATAAAACTGAGAATGCATTACAGCAGGGGGCGCTGTTCTGCAAGCTGGAATGAGTTTTGACACAAACAGAGCATGGGAGATTTTAATACACAATAGATCTTAAGTTATTTGAAGCAAGCCATGTATTGAAATGCCATTTTAAAATATTGAATTGTCAATTGTAAAATGCATTTCAAAATGAAAGGTCAAACTGCATATTGAATTGTAAATTGCAAAATGCATTGTCATTTGAATTATGACATCAAAAACCCATGGCAATATGCAATGCAATTGATTTAGTTTTAATTCAATATTTTGTTTTAAAAAATTGTGATATTGAATTGTAAATTTTAATATTGAATTGTAAATTGCAAAATGAACTGTCATTCTGCAAGCCTGAAATTAATAATGAATTGCAAATTGAAAAATGCATTTTCAAATTGAAAAATGCATTTTCAAATTGAAAAATGCATTTTCAAATTGAAAAATGCATTTTCAAATTGCATGATGAATTTGCAAACTGAATTGTCAATTGAATAATGCATAATACTTTGAATTATGACATAAAAAAACTTCCATAGCTTTCCACCAATCAATGGGTTATATTGTGTGACAACAGAAGCTCCGCCCTCATGGGGCCATTCCGTTTCCCAATGGACCAACGACCAACATGGGTCTAAAAATGGTACCAGTCGGACCTGTTTACTGGGTCCATTTTGCAATGGAAACGCTAAAAAGTCCAGTCTGGCCCAGTTCTGTGACTGTGAAGTGTTTTGGGCCCTCGAAGGAGGGTAGGAAGCGCTATACAATTATACGCCATTTACCATATTCAGGACCTTGTTCTTCCTGTCATGACACGCAGCTCATGACCAGGTGAGAACTGGCATGAAGATCAACCAGTAAACTGAGAGCTTGGCTTCCTGGCTCAGCTCTCTCTTCACCATAATAGACCGGTACAGCGACTGCATAACAGCAGACGCCGCACCAATTCATCTGTCATTGATATTCTCTCACTCTTGAACAAGACCTCAAGATACTTGGGCTGTATTCAGACTGAATACATCTGGTCTGGTTGAAAAGCAGTCTGAATGCAGACCAAACACAAGGTTCAGGACTCCATCTGGACCAAAGACTCGGTTAGGACTAGCAGACTCTCAAGACTGAATACACCATTAAACAAATCCATCTGGGTCAGGAGACCTCCACCCAGCTGGAGAAGATAAACTACCTTTCTCCTGTCAAGAACCATGACCTCTGACATGACTTTACACGTCAATGAAAAGAAGAAAGTTTCATGAATACATTCACTAAAGCCTTTCATTTCTCAATCTTCCAACATTTTAGGTATGGAATGAAGGATTGGTTGGGCTTTAGCTTTACATTTGATGCCTTTCCTGTCACAGCTCTCTGCATTTATCCGGACTTGAGACCGGCACATGGAAGCACTGGCTAGTGCCCCCTTGTGGTTGCATTAATGTGATTTTTTTTTTTTTTTTTTTTTGGAGGGGAACCAGAGCTCCTGGAGAAAACCCCTCCAATGTTTTCTTTTTAAAACATTTTAAGAATAAAAAAAAAAAAACACAAATATTTTAAGCTAGGGGGGTGAGGGCCAGAGTGCCTGGACAACAACCCCCCCCCCCCACCCTCCCCCCCAAAAAAAGAGCAATAATTAAACTTTTTTTTTTTACAAAAAAGAATTAAAAAATCACATAGAGTTTAAAATTTGTACAAGGAAGGGGGGTGAGAGCTTCTGGAGAAAACCCCT
Source organism: Oryzias javanicus (assembly GCA_003999625.1). Lineage (NCBI taxonomy): Eukaryota > Metazoa > Chordata > Actinopteri > Beloniformes > Adrianichthyidae > Oryzias > Oryzias javanicus. Next base: position 34,995 of record ML136778.1, read on the forward strand.
AAAAAAAGTTTTTTTTTTTTTCTGGAGTGTAACCCAACGATCCAGACATGAGGAGCTCCTGTTACTCCTGTTTTGGTTTTTGATCCAAAGATAATATCAGAAGATCCAGATGTGTGTCCTACCATTTTCTCAGGTTGGATTCACAGGTGAGTGAGGACTTCTAAGGAAGTCTTTTGAACAAATCCTACATTTCTTCTTTGAATCTTTATCTAACCCGCGTTTTCTTCTCCAACGACGATTTCTGCAATTTACCAATGACTGTGGTTCCTCTGAGGATTGTGGTTTCTCAGGTAATTGTTCTTCAGAACTTGGACTTTTCTTCTTTGAATCTTTATCTAACACACGTTTTCTTCTCCAACGACGATTTCTGCGCTGTACCGATGACTGTGGTTCCTCTGAGGATTGTGGTTTCTCAGGTAATTGTTCTTCAGAAATCAAAGTTTTCTTCGTTGGTACAGGTGAGTCGCTCTCTGAGTCTGAATCTAACTCGAGTTCTCTCTTCAGACCACGATTGTTGCTCTCTACCAACGATGGGTGGTTGCTCTGAGGAGGATGTCTCCATGGAGTTCTGGCTCTCAGTTGCACATATTTCTCCTATAAACCATTTTGAAGGGTTTGTCATCTCTGGCATTGTCACCTGCACCTTTTGAGGGATGTCTGGGGTTCCATCATGTGACTGAGGTGGGGGTTGTTGGGGCAGTTGCATCTCTTCTGATGAGTGTTGCTGGTTTGTAAAGGGACAGAAATGTTCAGTCCAGCTTCTTGGGAGATCCCTGTTTCCTGTGACAAATGGATGTTGGAGCAGCTGCTGAAGAGAAATTCTTGCTGCAGGATCCAGTTCAAACATCCTTTTGAACAGGTCCAAGAAAAGTTCCAGATTTGTCTGTTCTGTCTGGGAACAGGGTCCGGATTCCTCAAGGTGTTGTCTGAAGTCGTCTGGGGAGAAAAACCTGGGATTTGGTCGGATCTTCTTCTGACAGTCTTCTGGAGTCTTCAAAAACCACTGGTTTGTCTCCGTTTTGAAGAAAAACTCTTTAGTTTTGAATCCAGCATTTAACATCTGATCTGGAAAGTTGCCGTGAGTGTATCCTATGTTCCAGATCATCTCATAATCACTATAGGCGATGTAGAAAGGAGATCCAAAGAACATTTCAGCAGCAATACAAGCAAGGGACCAGACATGGGATTTTTCAGTGTTCCATGAACCTAGAAGTGTCTCTGGGGCCATGTACCACCTGAAATGTCTATCTGATGGGATTAATTTTGCAGGTTTTATAATCCGAACCCCATTTGGCAGAGATCTGGGACCAAGGAGAAACTGGCATCGGCGCTCGAAAAAGTTGATAACATGTAGGTTTTGACCTCCTTTGTGACGTTAAATTCTATTTACAGATTATGTTTGACTTCATCTCGTCTTCACAGGACACTCGATGCTCCACAACTTCCAGTCGATCACGCCTTTGGAATCGTTTCGTCTGCGGATTCCATCGGTAGATCTTCTGAGGAAAAAAGTTGAAACATCTTCATGACAGCAGTGAGAACGTTGGCTCCTCCCTTCACAGGAGCTGGAGAAATAATCCACGGCACAGATCCGGGTCAGCACAGCAGCGGTCCGGTCCAAGCGCTGAGGCACCGCCTCAAGAACCTCAACCTGCAGAACTTTCCCTCTGTGACGAAGGCCTTCCAACATTACGACAAGGTCGGAGCAAAAACCCATTCACACTTCAGTTCTTTGCTGTTCTAACAGTGGAACACACACAGGATTAACTGTGGTTCATGAAGGTCAGATCGCTGTCCAAATCTTCTTCTGTGAATCACCAGAAAAGAAAAGGATCGGTCGACACAGACGACCTGAAGGCCGTCTTCCGGGAGTTCCTGCTGGACGTGAACCCAGCGGTTCTGGATCAGCTCCTGGCCTGCTGCGGCGCCGACGGAGACGGGCTCATCAGCTTCACCCAGTTCTCCAACTTCCTCAACTGGAAGGGCTTGATGCCCCTTCACAGCCAGAAGCCGCGGGGTCGACGGAAAGGTCGGCGAGCCGCAGAGAAAGAGTTTCTATTCTCTATGAAGTTTCTTTTATTAGCCGTGTTAAAGTGGCTGAAGAAAATATGAATGTTAAACAGCTGAAAGATATTAAAAACGGCTGAAAATAAATGCTGAGAAAAATCAGATAATATTTTTAATATCTAAATAAGTAAAAATAATGAAAGAATTGATCAAATGTTAAAAAGGCTTGCTTGGATTTTGGGGGAATAAATGCTAAAAAATTAAAATAATATTTATTAACAAAATGCTACAAAAGATAAAAGCGAGAATGGAGGAAGAGTTTGTGTCCATGACAAAAAGAATGATTCACTGCACCGTTACAGCAACAATAACAAAGCTTCAAAGGTTTGAAGTGATAATGGACGCAACAAATACCAGACTAGACACGTTAACAAGGGAAACGCAGGAAGTAAATCTACTCAGAAAGATGTGAAACAAGCTGATCAATCGAACACACTCCAGTCAGATGATAATAAATGTGTGATAGTCTAACTGTCACTGACAACATGGACTACTTGGAGGGTCAATCCAGAAGAAACCATCTAGTGATAGACGGAGCTGAGGAATCACTGCAGGAATCCTGGACCACCACAGAAGAGAAAGTGAAGCAGATTATCAGGGGAAAAATGCACTGAAGCAGAATATAGAAATATAAAGACAGGAACTCCATCTTGCAGCATGTGAAGTCCCTCAAAGATTTATATAAACGAAGACTACACAGAATCATTAAGACGAAAAAGGAAAGAACTGATGCCAGAATTAAATTACATGACATCATGTATCAGATACTTCACTCAGACCAGCTGAAAACAGCTGTTTGTTAGATAAGATTCCACAATATGATCTATTAGAATGTCCAGCTTCTCAGGACAATGAAGATCTGAAAGAGGTTGACATCGATCCTGAAATAAATGATCATCACCACTGCCAGAACTATATAGATAGATATCAATTCAATATTACAAACATGAACGCTAATTTCCATAAAATCTATTTGAAGCAGTTTTCACAGAGCTTCAGTATAATGTTAGTCTCAGAAACATGAATAACAATGACGGAGGAGTGGACTTTATAAAGTCATTTATAAAAGTAGAGAACTAAAAAATGGAGGCAGAGTCGCTCTATATGTATCTGAATTATAAGATGACAGAACATTTATCTGTCGTGGTGAACGATGTGTTTGAATGCTTTGATATTGAGATCATAATGGAGAGAAAGAAAAATATAACAGTAGTTTGTTATACAGAGCACCGGGTTCTGACAGGAATACTTCTAATGCTTAGATAGAAGAACGTTTTACTAATATGAGTCAAAAATCTTTAACATAGACTTACTGAGTCTAAACAAACATCTGAAGAATTCATTAATATCATGTACAGTAACATCCTCTGATTAGCAGATCCACATGGATTACTTTAATCAGTGCAACATTAATAGACAACATATTTACTAATGTCATCGATAATAATATTGTTAGTGGGTTATTTATAAATGATAAATATAACATCAAGTATAAGAAATGAGAAAGTGATAACAGGTTACAATCAAGGAGGATCAGAACTGAAAAGTCTTTGAATGGATTAAAAATGATTTGATGGAGAATAACTGGGACTTTATTTACAATGAAACAGAATGTGATGAATATGTGAAAATATTTAAACTATTATATGATAGAAACTGTCCAATACAGGTATACTGAAGTAAAGTTAAACATGCAAACAACTTATGGATTACCAAAAGATTAAAAAATGCCTGAAAGGAAAAAAAATTATTTATACAAAGAATTTATAAAGCACAGAAGTGATGAAGCTGAGAGGAGATATAAGACAAATAAAAACAAATTAACATTGATAATGAGGAAGTGTAAAAAGGAATATTATAACAATTTACTGGAGAACAATAAAAACATTCTGGACCATATTAAATACGGTAATTAGAAATTCTCCAAAATTATAAGTTATCTCACGTATTTTCTAGATGGGGAAACCACACATACAAATCTGAAAAATATAGCTAATTTATTCAATACCGTCTTCACTAATATTGGACCGAGTCTGGCTAAAGATATACATATTATAGGTAGAACAGCATAAATAACATAAATGTCGATTTCTTTGGCTGCTTCGTTTGCTCATAATGGGCGGGGCTTCTGTGAAACCCTGATGTTTGTGTAGATTTAAAGAGTTTATACCAGGAAAATCCAACTTTTTGAGCTTTTAAATGTTTTATAATATTCATTCCTCACTATAAACAATCCCACAATCCACTCATCATCCATTTAGTTTCTTCATTCATTCAATTCGTAGGAAAGCTGAGAAATGTTACATGATAATTTAGCTTAATTTACCTGAAATAAAATAATAAAAAAAAAATCAAATCAATCAAATTCAGATCAAGTTTAAAATGATTTTCCACCAATAAATCCTAATTGCTCGTTAAGATGGAAAAGTGTTTAAAATACTGATGTTGAAATCTACTGTCTGGAAGAGATCATTCTTGAGACAACTGGAAGTGTTGATTTTAGTGTACGAACTACTGTTGTCTAGAGCTGCCACAAACGATT